>JAUBOD010001030.1:214237-228266 GCA_032353885.1 Nothura maculosa | reverse complement strand
GCTGCTAGAGATTGTCCCTATAGCCACATAGACCTTAGAGATGCCTTAAATCATGGTGAGTCCAGGGCTGGGGGACCAGGAGCTTCCTGCAGAGCTGGTGCAGGCACTTCTGCCACCTCCTGTGTTTGAGGCACACTTACTAGTACGCTTTGGAAGGCAAAAGGTATCGATAGCACCTGGTTCTATTTGATTTCTGCCTGCTCCTGGGTTTGCTGGCTGTGCTGTATCGTTGTTGGAGCTAGATGGTTAAAACAGGCTGGTAGATACTCCTCACCGCCCGTGCTTCCCCAGGGAGTGCGGACGAGCCGCGCGCACCTTGGGGCCCTCGCAGCCCTGCCGCTGCTCCGAGGAGCTGGCTGAGCATTCCCAGCCATGAGCCAATTCCCTTAGCTTTTCCCTGTTGTCTTCCCTCTGTCCCCATGTAGGAGCAGTCTCGGGAGGCTCAGCACAGATCCGAACCAAGATGTTGTCTTTGCAGTTTGGCTGCCTTTCTTGCTCTTCGTTTTCTGGCTCTCCAGACCTTTTCTCCCTACTGTATTTTCTTACCTTGTATCTTCCTGCTCCCTCTCACATCCCCTGTCATTTTTCGCCCCGTTTCCTTTTGCACACGTGCATTTCTTCTCAGTCCCCTCTTGTACCTCTGGACAGTCCATCGGGTGCCTCTCTGGGCACTTCATATCCTAAGTGTGTCTGACAGGAGGGTGCAGGAAGGTTTGGGCCGCGCTCTTCCCGGGATCCCCGGGATGAGAGGCAGCAGGAACACACGCATATCATGCAGACCAGCATGAGGGAAAGCTGCTTGGCCACAGCTCACGGGGAGCCCAGGGACAGGCTGCATGGGGAGGTGCTGGAGATGCCCCAAATGGCAGTCCTGGGTCATGCACTGCAGGAGGATTGAGAGCTTTGATTTAGATAGTGAAAAATAATGACGTCTGATCAGCTCGAATAAATACCTCCTAACAGCAAGGTCAGTTTGCTTGGCTGCTTACTGTGTGCTATGATGTTCACAATTCAGTTCTCGTAATTACTGCTTCTGTAGCATTTCCTATAACATTCCTCTTCCTGCTGGCGTTCATTTTTCTGTCCTGTTTGTAGTTCAGTAATTTGAATCTCTAGAAATTCCCAGCCACTTTTTCTTGCAACTTTGTGACTTTTGTTCTAATTAGATTTTGCTTTCAGACAAATACCAGAACTTTGTACAAATTTGTAATTTCGATCTGTTGTTTTTTTTTTTTTAGCAGCTCTAAGGAGCACTTTTATGAATGTCATGGGTATCATATAGTGCTTTTTATCTATTTTTGTCCTCTTAACATAAAAAAAAGAAACTCTAGCAGGCATATTTTTGTCCCATTCTTTCATATGATGCCATGGAGGCTGGGCTGACCATCAGAGTGATTAAAGCACCTACCTCTGTTCAAACAGGCTAAAGAACCCCCTACCCAAAGGAATTCTGGAAAAACAGCCAGATGATGTGTTTGATCCCTGCATGCCCATAACAAGCTGAGGAATGCCATTTATGTGTCATTTAAATCAGGAAACTTCATTTAAGTACCTCTGTGCTACACAAATATGTAACCACACTTCATGCAAAAAGCACTGTTTGAGGAGAGCTTAGTAACAGTATTTGTTAATGTTCTTTTATGGTATCTGTATACTACATTTTTTCTTTAGATAAATTGTGAAATGGATTTTTAGTTTCTAACTTCAAGTAGAGTTTCTGATTTTGTAATTTTCTGACCTGGAATGCCAACTTTACCATAAACTTCATAACTGTAATATAACACTTTAATAACTTTAGTCTTGTGAGAATTATGCTGACAGCAGAGCACACAGATTTGCTGTTTCAGACTCATCCTGCTTGAATACAGCATGTTAAAAATAATCCATTAATGGATACCATTAGATATCAATAAAAATCTTTTAGAGAACTTGAGCTCTTCCTCTGATTGCTCAGATAGATATCAATAGCATATCTTAATTGTTAGACACTTGCTCCTTGTTTTCATGCTTCTCGAGTGTTTCCAGCTCCTTAGAAGGAGGCTAAGTAATAAAAGTAGAAATGGGAAACCAGTGAATAGGTAATAATACCAAAATAGCAACCCTGAAGATACACGTCAAAACTATTACATCTTGCAGGTATGGGAAAGGAAGAAGTGCTTTGATTTCTATCAAGAAGATCAGGGTATGATGTCTGTGTGGTTTCAGAGAGCACTTTAGAAGCAAGGATAGTTTAGGGAAAAAATAGCATCGTTCTTACTAATGGCATAAACGTCCTGCCCCATCAATCCAGTTCAACTCTGCTTCAGCTTCTCAAGGTATCCATTTCACTCCCAGCTTTATCAGGAACGTGGTGATGCCATTTGTGCAGTTATTCCTGAGCTAGTATTTTTTTTCCCTGTGTCAATTTTCTTTATCAGACAACAGATAGTGTGATTATATCCAAACAAGCTCTCTGTCCTCCTTGGCACTCCTTTTGCTGAGGACCTGGTGCAGTGGTGATATCCAGCTCCAGATTTCCCTCCCCCTAAAAAAGGTTATTTTCTGCAGTCAGCTCTTTTGGGATGCCAGTTTGTTAACTGGAATTAATTGTAGCTTCCTGGGATAATCAGGATGCTACCACTTCCATGGGAACCACGCAAATGGTTGCGTAAGACTATCACAAATGAGACCTGGATCAAGGCCCTTCCTTCGTGGAAGTCATCCCGCAGATAATGGGACAGGAAAAGGTGACCAGGTGCTTCAATTTAAGCTTGACTTTCCTGACACTCTTGGTTGAGAAGGACATAAAAATATGGCAGATATTTAACAGATTTTAAAATCCCTTCCAGTGTCTGTATTTTTTGTGAGAAGACATTTTCTGCCTGGGTTCCATTTAAAAACAAGCAGAAAAATCCAAATCTAAAATTGTAGTTGGGGCTGCAGTTTACCTGCAGTCTTTCTCGAAATTACACGTAGGCCTGGTTTTCTGTGATTCCTAAATAGCCACTGTTACCTTTGAGCTAAGCACAGCATATTCAGGGGGAAGAAAAAATATGTCTTTTTCACTTGCTAAAAATTCTGTAAGACTGGTTAGATGTTGATTTTTTTTCTCCTCGTATTTACCTTTATTTCAGATAAGGACAACGGAAAAGTGCTGACCTCATAAGAAAATAGACAAGTTAAAAACAAAAAAAAATCTCATAATTTACTAGCCTACCAACATACATCAGATTGTCAGTTATGACATTTTTGCTTCATTCTTGTTAAGTAAAACAAAAGATGAGCACTAATAACAAGACATATAGCTACCTCATTGTTTATGGTGCAATTTTAACAATCTGTTATATCTCAAAAGGAAGTTACAGTTTAGGATTTTGGGCTTCCTGATAGGTTTGTACTCAGAGTTTGCAAGTATTAAACCAAACCATTTAAGGTCTAAAGGAGCATGCAAATACTTACGTGTGGTATTTCAGTTAATATTATTTTAAGAAGTTATATTATAAACAAATAGTGATCCACTAAAGTATGGATTTCAGTTAAACTAAAGAATGAAATAAAAAAAAAATAAAAAGATAAATTTTTTTTCATGCTTTCTCCCTGACAGTTTTCCAGTTGTTCATTCTTAGCAGGATCATTCAGGTGAAGAGAAGATGCAGCTGCAGATCTAAGTGGGCAAAGTTTTCCAGAGAAGAGGGATTTCGTAGGGCTGGAGTTGAGTCTTTTGCTTTCTCCAGCATCCCCCATAGCGGTTAAAGGTGGCCAGAATGGGTGCTGTGGGTTTTTGGAAGGTGTGCAAGTTTCATGCCTCTTCCCAGTGAAATGAGCCTAAAGATGCTGGTGTATAAGCAATAGTTGCATTTCCCTTTGATCTGGGAGGCAACTCCTCCATGAGTGAGCAGAGCAGCCTACCGGGGTGACTTTCTTTCCTTTCTTTCCCTATACAGTAATTTTCCATCTCTGCATGATATATCTGGGAGGGTCTCAACCTCGAGCGTTTTAGAGGGGGCTGAATACGATTAAAATAATGTATTTGGAAACCGGCCATCGTTCTTTAACGTTAAAGAGCAGTGGTCCTTTATGTAAATGCAAACCTTTTGGCCTTGACAAGCTGGATGAGATGTTTTAGTGTCAGGCGGGGACAGATTTTCAGCATGTGCCAACACTGTGATTATACACGTAACGCAGCATATTGCACTTCTAAAAATGAACCCTGAACCTTCTGCTTTCACCTGCCACCTTGATGGAAAAGACAGTCCATGAATAGCTTGAAATGGAGTGGGGTAACATTCCATAAATTTCTCTCTAACGCTGGTAATTAGAGATGCAGGGAGGAAGTGCCCAGGACGTGTTCAGTGAGTGTCTAGCAGGACTTTGCCTTCTGCTGTCACAGTTATATGGGGCTGTGTTATGAAGTGCACTCAATGCCTCATTTCTCCAATAGGATCCCAACAAATGGTGCAATTCATAACTAGTTTTTTAAGAAATATGTAACACTAATAGCAATTACATATCTTGCTGTCTGAAATGTGCAGGAACCACTGTGCCCTTAAACCTGAAATGTTTACAGCAGAAGGAAAAAGAAGGGGAAAAAGGAAAAAAGAAATAAATTATTTCCTTAAGGGAAGATGCTGCAGAGGCTTGTGGAAAACCAGTATCAATCGTATCTCCACAGTTTGCTTTAGCAGCTAGCTTTGCTGTGCACTTCGGTTCTGTAGTGCCCTATTTTAGGCTGCAGTAACTTACGTTACAAACTAGATTGTTAGATATTAACAGAATTAGAATTAACAGAATGCCATGCAATGTAGGGTTGAGCTAAACGTGCTCCAAACTACAATAAAACTCACGTGAGAGACAAGTGAGAAACACGGGATGCAGGGCATTTCCATCGGCAATCGGAATTACCATGAAGCTCCCCCTGCACAGGGAAAAGTGTCCTACATAGAGCAGAACAAGAAATGGGCTGGGAAGGAATGAAATTAAAAACAAAGCAGATGAGCAGAGGAAGAGCAGCTTCCAGCCGGCGAGGAGCGAGAGGTCACGGGTCTGGGCAGCTGCTCCTCATTAGCCCCGAGCATCCCTCCCTGTACGAGGGGGAAGCCGGTGAGCAGTGGCTGAGCACCCTAAGGGAAAGAAAGAATTGGATCAAATGGGGAAATTCAGCACGGGGCAGTCACATCTGCCCTCACCCTGCCGCTGCCTTCTGCAGCTAGCGGCCACATGGGAAGATGATTGTGCTAGTGTGGGCAGGATAGGGCTCAAAGGATTTCATGGACACCAGGAAGCACATTCTGGAAAAGCTGGTCCGTGGTCTGCTCCTGGGGAGAGGAGGGATCCCGTGAGAGATGGGAGGGCTCCGCAGTGCTGTGTGTGTTGGGATGCAGAGATCAAAGGAGCTGTGAAGCTCCGGATGGAGGTGCGTGCCCTCCAGACTGGAGAGCGCGTTCCCTTTGGGGCCATTTCAATATTAGAGCAGCAGGCAGATAAAGGAGATCCCTCGGTCTAAAACTGACAATCTCAAATGAATAAATTCACCTTGGCAGCGGCGTGCAAGGATATTTGGCTGTAATAAGAAAAATGGCCTAGCAATGCCCAAAGGTATGAGTGATGTTGCTATGTTTAGCATTGATAAGGCTTTCATTGTGGGCAGAAAGATATCAAGTATGAAGTAAGTTCGGTATTTGATGTGCTGGGAACAAAATGAAGGGCATACACGTTACCATCTCTCATAAAATGGAATATGTAGTGAATTGCAGAAAAGCCTATTTCCCTCCTTTCTTCTTATTCTTGAATATAAAAGTATGAGAAATCCTCCTCTTAACATCCCCATCTCATTCACGTTTTCTCCCTGCACAAGGAAGCCTCAGCCAAGGTATCGTGGCTCGTGTGAATCTTTTAGCCATAAAGTCATGCTTTTAGGAACGTGAATATGTAGCAAATTTTTGTAGTGAATTTTTGTTGCTCTTCAGACTCTTCCCTAGTGTAGTAATATTAGTGATATTAACCACTTATCTCAGGCTCCTGACATGGTTTCATCAACCGGGCTGGTAAAGAACCAGTTCATAACCCTGTGCATAAAGCAAGGAGAGCAGCGTTCAGAGCTTAAACACCAAACTCAGAAATCTGATAGTGAATTTCTCGTAAATACCACAATTCAAAGGGTGAAAAGATCTGGTGGAGAAGTCTCACTTTCCGTGTCTTCAGTAAGCATTGATTGAAGCGAAAGTGACGCTTGGCTACTGGAATCAAAGTGTGTAAGTAAATAATCCCCAACAAGATAATCTGAGCAAACACTGTCCCCAAACATGATGCTATGAGGTGGAACGTAGACAGAGATGCTAATTGGAGACTGTATGTTCCCCTGGAGTGGGAAAGGAAGTTGTGCATGAAAAGAAAATGAGCTTATGGAGCTGAAGAATAAGACATAAGGACTTGTTTGTCATAGGATAGCAGCCGAACTGAGGCACAAGGGTAAGGCTCTTTCAGCTTCTTGTTTTAGTATAACGTCTTAGTTAGCCATGGCCAACGTGAAAAGGAGCCAAAACCAGGGCCAGAAACTCCCTGGAAGAAACCCTATTATCCACAAATGTACTTAGTTTCAAGGGCTGAGTCTCTCTGCTTGCTTTTGCCAGCTTGCGGCATGGGTTCGTGCTTTTGAGCATGCTTTTCTTTTTCCTGTTGCTAAGTGAAAGTCTTGTGCAAACAGGGGAAATTGAGTGTGGTAAAAGGATGAAAACGGCTATATGCAAAAAGCTGTCAAATCGACAGAGTAAGCAAACTGGGGAAAAATAGTAATAAAAAAACCTCAGTTCTTAATCTAGTCTTTACAGTTACAGCAGTCTCGGAGATTGAGACGCAGAGGAAAGATTCCTGGACTCAGAGAAAGTCAGTGTATCATGGGTTAAAGCTATTTGGAATTAATTCTCTCAATTCAAAAAATAGTTCCTGTAACCTCCATCCTATGCCTTTTTTCTCTCTCTCTTTATGAAAGAGCAATTTTGATGATAACTGTTAAGTATGAACTGTCCAGCACACTGTGGATCTGCAGGGTGACATTACAGTTACTTGGGAAACTAAAGCTTCCTTCAGCATCATACTGCACAGTGAAGGTATAGGCATGAAAGTCTGCGAGCAAGGAGGCTTCAGGTTGACTAAATACCCCTTTTAAATACCTTTTTTCTCTGCCTCGTAGTTAGAGGGAGGCTATATTCCTAACTTAGGTGCCCCAGTTGAATGCCTAACCTGATGAATTCCAGTTACAACACTGAAAGAACTAATTTTAAAAGAGGTTTTTAGGCAGTTCCTGACCGGAAGCTTAGCTAATGTTTGAATTCGCACATCGTCTTGAGCCTGCATTTAAAATATATGGTGTGGGGACCCTGTCTTTCACTGGATGCTTCACTTGGCTCTCAAAGTCCCAGTATGACAGTGTGCACTTGGGACGGGATAGCTTCCTTTGTCGCCTTCCTTTCCTATGTGCACGACTGTACACGTCACATCAGCGGTGTTAACAGCTGGAGTTGGGGATGGGGATGAGAAAGGAAACGCTTTACAAGTCCTGAGCCTTTTTGCATTACAGAAACTGTGTATCTAGCAAATGAATACATAGGTTTTGTTTTAAAGTATCAGTGGAGCCAGTAGAAAAACCCAACTCCAGTGTGGTCGATGCCCCAGTTGTCCAGCTGTGATCCACAATCCACAAGCTGGTTGTACGACTGGCAGGCGCAGACAGCTTGAGTGCATTCAATATTACCCCAGCTTCTTCCTTCTTGTAGTACAAGGGGGTGTTCAGCACTCGGAGCAGGAGGGCACGTGCTCTGCATAATCGTGGAGCAGCCAGGGCCCAGGATACAGTCTGTTAAGATATCCTGCCTAGGAAAAACGCTGAGGATCCCTACAATAACGACAAAATCCAGTCCGATAATAGGGAGCGAGCACAGAACGCTGTGGAATTTAGCACCAACAAATATGTTCCCTTTGAAACGGCAAATTAGATGTGCAGCAGGATCTTGGTCACACTTCAAAGAATAATATGCAGAGCTGAAGATCCATCTGTTTGCTCTTGCTATCACCATTGAGGCTCCTGTATGTTAAACAGTCTTTTGACTACTTCAAAGCACGTTTGAAGTCTTTGCTGTGCCTATCCTGTGCACAAAAAGCAAACGTGCCCTAACAATATGAGTAGCTGATATTTTTTGTTAATTTTGCTGGTAAATGAAAGCAATTTGCTCCTGCTATGTATCATTTTTGGAATTTCTTTTTATTATTATTTTTTCCTTTCATAGCTACGATAGCGAGGGCCGCCTAACAAACGTTACATTCCCAACTGGAGTTGTCACTAACCTTCATGGGGAAATGGAAAGGGCCATTACAGTGAACATTGAATCATCCAGCAGAGAGGAAGATGTCAGCATCACTTCCAATTTATCATCAATTGATTCTTTCTATACCATGGTTCAAGGTACCGTAAACAAAAGATTCCTCAGCAGATACTAAAACTGAGAACTCCTTTCTTACAATATAACAAGCAGCAGTCAGATCCTTAGAGAGCCACGTTAGAGGTACAGGGTTTACAGGGGAGAAATGCATATATATATTTTTAGGCATGTATAAGACGAATTAGAGAAAGAAGGAGATGTAATGAAAATAAAATAACTGTTTTTTACCCAAAAAACTCTTGCGAGTTACTTTTGGAATTGCTCAGAATACCTGCTTCCCATAAAAAAGGAACCTGAAAAAAATGGAGAGGGACTGAAAGAAATGTGGAAATGGTGTGAAGTGAGCGCTGAGCTTCAAAACAGCAACCATATCCTAGCAATAGTGGGTAGCCACAGCATGTTTAGGATAAGGCCAGAAATGCCCAGTGCAGCACCAAAGAATACATTTTATGTCCAGCCAAAGATTTATATTCCAAGGGTGGGATTTTCTTAAGTGTTTAAGTGACTTTGGAACTGGGTCCCTAAGGCATTGGTGCTCTCATGTAATATAGATATTCTTATCAATCTCACCCTGGGTGTTGAGCCATCAAGTCAGATCAGGATTGTTAAACACATGTATAGCCTAAGATTGTTACACACATGTGTAGTCTAGGAAAGAGAGGGAATTTTACCTTTGTAGGTAAAGTGCATTTTGTGCATTACTTTTTTGAGATTTTGGGGTTTTGGGGGTTTTTTTTTTTTGCATTTTCAGATCAGTTGAGGAACAGCTACCAGATCGGCTATGACGGCTCCCTGCGCATCCTGTACGCCAGCGGGCTGGATTCCCACTACCAGACGGAGCCGCACGTGCTGGCGGGCACCGCCAACCCCACGGTAGCCAAGCGCAACATGACCCTGCCCGGCGAGAACGGCCAGAACGTGGTGGAGTGGAGATTCCGGAAGGAGCAAGCCCAGGGAAAGGTCAACGTGTTCGGCCGCAAGCTCCGGGTAAGCGCGCGCGCCGCCCGGAAAACCACGGGGCTCCAAGCGAGCTGGCGGACGTGGAGACATCCCACTGTAGCTATTGCCTTTCAGCAGCCACACAGTATTTGCCACAGATAAGCTTAGGGTGGAATTGGAAGCATTGCTTCTCTTGTTTCATTTATGGGCTGCTTTACCTTATTTGTTGCTCTTTTCTGTGGTCTCGAAACACTAGCTTTTAGCCTGGAATGCATTATGATGAATCTGATAGAGAGTCTGATTTTCTGCTTTCCATCACTTTTTTGTATTAATACTGAATTCACATGTTTGAAGATAGCATTTATAACCTTTTAAAAAATATTCTTCCATAAATTAGCACAGGCTTAGGATTTTCTTTTTTATTTGGAATAAAAGTTGTAGCAATACTTATTTCTAGTAGAAAGGGTTTAACTTTGCGTGCGTGTTTGCAGCATATTCCTCTAACATATGTCTTTACCATTTTGTTGGCATTTCTTATTCCTATAGAGTGGGCGAAATGCAAGTAGCAAGCAAACTATGATTTATGACAGCCATTTGGTAAAGACAACAGAGATTAAGCATTTGGAATTGGGTTGCCAGGAGACCATTTCAAGACCACAGCAGGGGGCTGACTTGCTATTAGAAATGAACCCAGTTCTTTAAAATAAGGTCTAGTTGGTATATGAAATAAAGGTAAGTAATTTTACGTGGCTCCTCTACACTTGTAAGGAGTAACGTGCCATTTGAACTGCTTCTCTGGGACAAGAAGGGAGGGAAGGCTGTCATGCAGCTTATATAACTCTTGTATACTTGTTCTACAAGAACTGTTTTTTTTTTTCCAAGAAGGAAGAATCATTATGTGCAATGGCTGCTGCCTAAAAACAGCAAACTTTTATGTAGCTTTGGCAACACTTTTATATGGATAGAGTCAAGGAATAGAGAAGCCATGCTTACATGCTTGTCTTTGTGGTTCTAGTTCATAGCCATTTCATTACTTAGCTAAGTGGGATAATATATCTAGCCTAGCAAAGTGGGATAATAGCCAGTTCATGCATGAAGGAAGCTCAAGAAAAAGCAAATTAACCGTACCAATGATGTGTTGGTTTTGGCAGCAAAACAGATCTCTGGGAGTCAAGTTCTCATAATTGAAGCCAAACTTTGACATTCAAGTACAGAGGAGGTAGGAGAAGCCTCATGCACAACTCAGAAGAGTTTAGAGGAAAGAAACAACAACAGAGAAATTTAACAAGAGGGAAAAAGTGAAAGATTATAGATTAAGATAAATAGTAGTAGTTAAAAGCATAATACATATGGGAGAAGTAGGGCAGGAAGAGAATACTGGCTAGTAAAAGTGTTTCAAAAAGAAAAGAAACTTGGCATCAGAGGAAGAAGTGGAAGGTTTTTCTTGAAACTGGGTTATATAGGAACACATTACAAAAATGTTACTGGTGAAGGGAAGTGGTGCGAAGAACACAACTGAAATTCTGAGAATAAATTATTCTTACTCATCATTCCATCAACAGATATGTCAATAGCATTTTGCTGCAAAGACGACAAATGTAGACAAAATCAGTGACAAAAGATATTGCCAGTAATGTACATATATACAAGACACTGTTACTGCATTATATGCTTTTTATGTGACACCACAAAACACGTTCCATGGTGATCCCTTGGATTTTTATTGTGTATTAGTTCTACCCACTCCTAATTGTCTTTTTAAAATGTAAACGACCACTTGTTTCACCATTTCATTTAGGGAAAAGAAAAAGAGCAAGCTGACAAAAATAGAAGTAATTAAGATATAACCCGTATCGAAACACGATATTCACTCAGCCCTGCGGTGTCCCACTCCTGCTTTGTTGGCCTTTGTTTGGAATTAGCCGGACACGCTGCGTTGGCTCCGGCACCCCACGTTCGTGACGGCAGCCGCTCTGTGGCAGAGCCATCCACAACCCCGATGTGACGGAGGCTGTAGGGGCACTTGGGGGACGTGACAGAGGCTGTGGGGGCACTTGGGGGACGTGACAGAGACTGTGGGGGCACTTGAGGGACGTGATGGAGGCTGTGGGGGCACTTGAGGGACGTGACGGAGGCTGTGGGGGCACTTGGGGGAGGCCAGGCAGATGCTTTGTCACGTGGCTCTTGCACTGAGGCACCGCTGAGAGCTTCACCGCGAGGGCCACAGGCCTGTGCTGAGGCCCCGGAGGCCCCGGCCTTCCCATCCCTCTGGAATCTCGTCAGGAAGATGCTGCGGCAGCGTCACCACGTGCTTCCAGGCGGTGTCACCGTGTCATTCCATGCAGTGTCACTGCGTGGTTCCATGCTTCTCAGTGAGCTGCCGTGAGGAAAAACGGGAGTTACAGCAGAGCAAAACAGATGGGCACTTTAATTACTAAACTATGGCAAGATGGTATTGAGGGGCTGTCATGGGTTTGTCTCCTAAAGTGTTTATTCACTGAAAGTTTCCTGATTTACTGTTTTTGCCACAGAAAAGCCCAGAGTTATCAAATGTATTTGGAGCATGATTGTCTCCAATACAGTAACAAGACCCTTTTTAAGTTTTGCTGTAGCAGCATTTTGGTGCAGGAAACCTGCTGTTAAGTAGAACGCTTCAATCAACAGCAGCATGTGACAGCCCAGGCCCATACTGGTTTCCAGTGAATTACCAACACATTTAGGGGTTTATGTTTGTATTGTATTTTTTATGTACTGTATTTTTTAACTGTCGCCTGTATTACGAGGTTATTTAAACACAGCCCATCTCAGCAAAAGCCCAGGCACCTGGTGCTGGGGCACCACCAGCAGATCTTGGTAGTGTTAATGCAGCTGCAGAAAGAAGCAGTTGGCTTCCTGTGTACTCCTGCTGCTTACCCAGGGCAGTGAGAAGGCCAGGGCCGTTGTTACCCTGTTCAGCAGGAAAGGCAGCGAGGGAGAGAGAGTGATGAGGGAATTTTGCAGCAGTTTCCCCCGGGAGAATGTGCTTGGACAAGAAATGAGCTGCGTGTGCATGGCCGTCTGCCTCGACCGTGAGGACACGCTTCTCTCCTTGCCCATTCAGAAACCAGGTTCTGAGCCTGCAAGGCAGGCAGGACAATTAATTAAGAGCGTTAATTAGATGTAAGATAAGGGAGGGTAGGGAAAAAGGAAGGAGAGAGTTCAGAGAAACAAAGCAGGGAGAGACAGGCATGTTCAGGCATGTGGAGGAGAGGCTGAGAAATGGAAGCCTGAGATAAGGATGACTGAATACAGAAGAGGGAACTTAGGCAAATGATACAACTGTAAATGTTGTAAAAGTTTAAAAAAAAAAGAAAAGAAAAAGCTGAAAATGTAATAAGTCCTCAAAGCAGAAGAAAGGGAAGGGAATGGGAATGCTCTTTTTTTTAAGTTTAAGCTACTATTGGAATCAGCCTTGTAGCATTGAATTTTCAAAGTATATTTAAAAAACATTTGATGGCACACTGAATATGCAAAATAACTATTCTGCATCTGCTAGACTGTGTTCCTCACCTAAATATTTTCATGAAAGCATGTTTTTTGTTCTGAAATGGATAATACAGCTTGTTTTCATACTAGTGATCGCATTTTAAAAAAAGAGGAAGTCAAGGAAAAAAGAGGTAATTAAGGAATATACTAAAATATCAATTACTAAAAAAAATTATTGGTACATATATTTGTGTGTACACCCACATTTAAACACAAAGGAGGATCTGGAGAGGTTTTTTTTTCAGATTTCCCTATGACCCATCATTAGCACTTTAATACTCTTCATGCCAATAAAGATGAATCTAATTTGTATTGATCTTTTAGCAGCTCATTGGCCTCTGAGTAAAAGCACTAAAGTCCATAGTACGCAAATTTTGAACATGCATCCCTGGAAAATGTTGAAATCCTCCTACCATTTTTCTGATCAGCCTTTCTGATTTTTTTTCTAACTACGATTTAGCCATCTCTTTTCACCTCTTTGCAATGTATGCATCTCTTCTATTGCTTGTAAGTACTTAGAAAAGATTTCTTTTTAATCCTTAGTAAACACAGCTACATGTCCATTTGTCCTCAGCTTCACCATATGTCAGCAAGATATAGCATTGAGAAAAACCCGCAGTTATCCGTGTTTCATCCTTATCTGGAATAACTGGACACAGCAGTGGCAGGAGACTTGTGCAGTTGAGCAAAGAATATAAAGAGGCTTCTGTATTAAACAGTATAGGAGGAGTGTTGCTAGATACCAGTATGGAAAAAGTAAAGCAGACAGGCTGTGCAGAAGCATTTGTAACTGTTTTCAGAAGGTCAGTAGTCTTCCAGTTGCTAATTGCTTTAGCTGGCTAGGGAGCTAGGAGAAAGACATAAAGATTTCAGCATCTGAAATACATTACTGCTGTGGATCTAATCCAGAATCAAATTTTCATCTGATCTAAAAGGGAGAAACTTTCATCTAGAAAGTTTTCAATCTGAAAAGGAGGATTAAACATGCTTTTGAAAGCCTTAGCTTCATATTTACTGTTTTAAAAAAACACTTGCTGTGGAGGACTGGGATGCAGTTCTTTCTTAGGGTGATTGCTTTGAATCAGATGAGTGCTTTCTGGGAATATGCTTTAACAAGAATTTTATATATATGTGTGTTCGTGTGTGTGTGT
>JAUBOD010001030.1:189227-214137 GCA_032353885.1 Nothura maculosa | reverse complement strand
ATTACATAGGTTTTCAGTGTGTATCTTTCAGCATTTTCTTAACGTTACACTAAGCATCAAGAAAGGGCACAAATTGCCACAAATTCTGGGCCATCTCTTCACGTAATAAAACCTTCTAAAATCACTGTTAATGTAGTACCTCACATTTATATCAAGAAGTTGCTAAATTAATTTACACACAGTGCCAATGAATCACCGTAAACGATATTTAAAGACTCGCTGGCACTTTGTGGCAATCGTAGGTGGCTAGTGTTTAAAATTGCATGATTTACTGTGTCATCTGTTTGCTTTCAAAGGTTAACGGCAGAAACCTCCTTTCAGTTGACTTCGATCGCACCACGAAGACGGAGAAGATCTACGACGACCACCGCAAGTTCCTGCTGCGCATCGCCTACGACACGTCGGGCCACCCGACGCTGTGGCTGCCCAGCAGCAAGCTGATGGCTGTCAACGTCACCTACTCGTCCAGCGGGCACATCGGCAGCATCCAGCGCGGCACCACGAGCGAGAAGATCGAGTACGACGGGCAGGGCAGGATCGTGTCGCGCGTGTTCGCCGACGGCAAGACGTGGAGCTACACCTATTTGGAAAAGGTAAAGGGCAAACGCCGATTCCTTAACTCTGGTTCTGTTAAAACTGTGGGGCTGCTGAGCACAAAAGGAGAAGCAATATCAGCACCTTTCATTTGGCTTGAGCTACAGTAGGATCCGTGTGAGGATGTTTCGTGCCAAAGGAACACAACCAAACCTTAGCTAATTTCTAGGCATTGAGGTCTTTCTAAATTGTTTAGACCACAAGCTAGAAGCATCCTTTCTTGTCTTTCATCTTCACCCCTATAACAAGGTACTGGAATTAAATCTCTACAGTGCAATTCAGCTGAAAATTATGCATTTGCACCCATGATTTTGTACTCTGCTCCTTTTTTTTCTTTTCTTTTTTGGCTACAGAGGAAAGTTCTCATTTCGAAATACTTACAGCTGTCAATTTATGCTTGCTGTATGTTGCAGCCTACAATTAAATTGTACAATTAAATGATAGGCAAAAGATCTGAAAATTTTGTATATAACGACTGCAGAAAGATAGCTGTCCTTTCTGAAATATCCGTACAAATCTCCCTTGTGAGATCTCATGCCTGCTGTGGCAAAACAGAATCCATTTCTTTCTGTGGTTTAAATATATTCCTATTGAATTTGTTGTTCAGCAAGTATTACCTCCTAGTCATTGCTGACATAATTTAATCAAGAGCTACGATTCATAGTAGCCACACTTCAGAAAAAATGCCAGAATGACTCCAAGTACCTCCTTTTGATGTAAATAATCAAACAATTGTTTTGCCCTTGTCTAAAACACTTACGGAACAAGAATGCAGTATTCAGGGATCTCAGGCTATTCAAATTGTTCAAAATTATCTCTAATTGTAGGGGAGAAATTGTCTCTCCCATATGTTGTTCTCCTTGGGAGTTAATGGCTCTAAGACAGTTTTGCCGCTTCCCACATTAAACATGACTTATCTGAATCCATTGACAATCTGCTGTTTAGCTGTGAGTGCTTGATAAAAGAGTGATACAGTCATAACAAGTAGCAAATTATGAATGTGGAACCACTAATTACAGAACCCCTTACAATTAAGCATCCAAGTAAATTAGGCAGGGATATGTTAACAACATGCAAGGTCAAGGATAACTCAATTAAAGAGGAGATAATTTTCTCAAGTGGGAATGTCACATCTTTGTCAAGAAATGGTGTCAGTGTGTGTGTGCGTGCCGGGGGTGCCGGGTGACGCTCCACCATTTGTCACATGGTAAAAGCCTGTTCTTAATTTCCAGTCAATGGTTCTTCTGCTTCATAGCCAGCGGCAGTACATCTTTGAATACGATCTGTTGGACCGGCTCTCGGCCGTCACCATGCCGAGCGTGGCCCGGCACACCATGCAGACCATCCGCTCCATCGGCTACTACCGGAACATCTACAACCCCCCCGAGAGCAACGCCTCGGTCATAATGGACTACAACGAGGAAGGACAGCTCCTTCAGACGGCGTTCCTGGGCACGAGCCGGAGGGTGCTGTTCAAGTACAGGCGGCAGACCAAGCTCTCCGAAATCCTCTACGACAGCACGAGAGTCAGCTTTACTTACGACGAGACGGCGGGCGTCCTGAAAACGGTGAACCTCCAAAGTGATGGTTTCATCTGCACCATTAGGTACAGGCAGATCGGCCCGCTCATCGACAGGCAGATATTCCGCTTCAGCGAGGACGGAATGGTCAATGCCCGGTTTGACTACAGCTACGACAACAGCTTCCGAGTGACCAGCATGCAGGGCGTCATCAACGAGACGCCCCTGCCCATAGATCTCTACCAGTTCGATGATATCTCTGGTAAAGTGGAGCAGTTCGGAAAATTCGGCGTCATATATTACGATATCAACCAGATCATTTCGACGGCTGTAATGACTTACACAAAGCACTTTGATGCCCATGGCCGCATCAAGGAAATTCAGTATGAGATATTTAGGTCGTTAATGTATTGGATTACAATTCAGTACGATAACATGGGACGAGTGACAAAAAGAGAAATCAAGATCGGACCGTTTGCCAACACCACAAAATACGCCTATGAATATGATGTAGATGGTCAGCTCCAGACAGTCTACCTAAATGAAAAAATCATGTGGCGATACAACTATGACCTGAACGGCAACCTCCATTTGCTCAACCCCAGCAACAGCGCCCGCTTGACGCCGCTTCGCTACGACCTGAGGGACAGAATAACTCGCCTGGGCGACGTGCAGTACCGACTGGATGAGGATGGCTTCCTGCGTCAGAGGGGCACCGAGATCTTCGAGTACAGCTCCAAGGGCCTCCTTACCAGAGTGTACAGCAAAGGCAGCGGGTGGACAGTCATTTACCGCTATGACGGGCTCGGGCGGCGAGTGTCCACTAAGACTAGCCTTGGACAGCATCTCCAGTTCTTTTATGCAGACCTTACTTATCCGACCAGGATAACTCACGTGTACAACCACTCGAGTTCCGAAATCACGTCTCTCTATTATGACTTGCAAGGACATCTTTTTGCCATGGAAATTAGCAGTGGCGATGAGTTCTACATTGCATCAGACAATACGGGGACGCCACTGGCTGTTTTCAGTAGCAACGGTCTCATGCTTAAGCAAATTCAATACACTGCTTATGGAGAGATCTACTTTGACTCTAACCTTGACTTCCAGCTGGTCATAGGCTTCCATGGGGGCTTGTATGACCCCCTGACCAAGCTAGTCCACTTTGGAGAGAGAGATTATGACATAATGGCAGGCCGATGGACCACACCTGATATCGAGATCTGGAAAAGAATTGGGAAAGACCCGGCTCCTTTTAATTTGTACATGTTCAGAAACAACAACCCGGCCAGCAAGATACATGATGTGAAGGATTATATCACAGGTAAAGGAACTCTGCTTAAATTGCCAGACTGCCTCCCACTTGCTCAAAAATCTGTCTTTTTGTAATCTCAAAATCTGGAATATGATCATGTAGGCCAAGGATATTGTCTGGGGAAGGTTAACCCTCAGGGATGATAATTCTTTAGGAAAAAAATCGGCATTTTGGAGCAGATCAACAAAACTGATCCGGACAGGAGTTCATCTGAGGATGCTGAAAACCGGATTTTCAATTAGATTGGAATTCACAGTTTTGGAGAGCTATTTTAATATGTCATATTTAGGAAAATTCCTTATGAGAAAGCATTGGGCACATCCCAGTCAGATTAACCGTAGTAAAAGTGATGATAGAAATGGTAAAATGGTGAAAGGGAGATCTTGAAAATAAAGGGTATATCAAAATCACACGTAGCTTTAGACGTTGACCTAGGTAGCCACTACAAATTGGTTGGTACTTGCCAAGTTCTTGCAAGGCTGCAAAGGTAAATTGGCTGAGAGAAAGGAGTACAAAGCCAGGAGCAGGGAATGGGAACAGAATGTAGGAGAATGAGTAAGAACTCCTTTTGGCAATAGAACACTACCAAGATGATACTTTGCATACAATTAGTTATTATTAGGCAACCTATATGCTTTTGTTGATCTAGATTGAGTAATACACACAGATTAATGGAATACACAATTATCTAAATCAAAAAAAAAAAAAAAATGTGACTGCACATCAGCAGACATTCCTGAGAAGTGCCTGGCTGAATAAACTTGAATTCCCATAATTGAATAGGTGCAAATAATGGGAGCTATTTTACATAGATAGTGCCAGACTACAGGAGGGGCTGAGCTCCACTTAGAAATGAGCTGTGGCACTGGCCCTCGGAGAAGCACATTGGGAAGCAAGTGAGCTTACATTTGCATTTACCACACAGCACCTTTCCACAGGGTTGCTAGCAGGTAGGGCTGACAGCAGCCCCTGGCACATGCCCTCTCTTAGCAGCATGTGCTATAGGGGATGCCGCTGCAATCGGAGTCTTTGTGACAGTGAAGGTGAGGTAGCTGGTTCAAAAACTACCCTCAAAATACAGGTTTAGTTCTTCTGTTAAAATCCTTGATACACAGAATATGTAGACCCAGACTGCTTACGTCAGCTTATTTCTACAATGATCAGTTAAGCTGGAAGGCAGTTTTAGATCTAGAATTTAATGCGGCTTGTCATTTTTCTGGAAAGGTTAGAAAATATTTTAAAATAAATACTTTTTATTCTTTTAAGATTTGGAAAGATCTATTCCTTCTTCCAGATATTTGTGGTCTTCTTAAATGGAAATTACTGGACTTAATAAAAAGTACTCTGCCAATTTCTGCTGAGCTAACATAACTTCTGCTAAGTATGTGACAAATAGCCCAGACAGACAGAAATGAGTAAGGATGAGCACTTCTGTTGCCCCAACAATTTTTACTTAGCCAACATTCCTGGCTTATCATAAATAATGCTATTTAATGCTAATACAGTATCACATCTGTCTACTTACTGATGCCACTGTAATCTATATTTATTAGCTTTTACTTTCATCAGCCCAGCTTCATCATGAGGAGGGGGAGCGTTCTCTTGAATCACTAAAAACATCTGCCAAACCCATTAAAAGGGAATGGAGTGTATAGGTGTTATTTCAGGTGTAGTTCAGAGGCGTTGCAGTAACACAAATGTAGGGACAGGATGTGCTCTGCAGGACCTGTTCTCCTTGTTTCAAGGTGTTGATGATGATGTGTGGACAGCGAGTTCTGCCTGACCATGAAATCCTAATTGGATGAGGCATCCTTAGAAAGACCCCCCCATGTTAATTGTGCTTCTGTATTTGTTCTAGAAGCCACTGAGGCCTCTAAACTTGCTGGGAGCCTCGGTGCCTTTCACAATGCAGCTCTTCAGCAGCACAGGGGTAGACTCTGTTCTCAGCATCAGAGGATGTCCTAGCAGTCACACAAACCTAAAGCCATACGGATCAAAAGGAAAAGTGGGGAATGATTTTGATGATACAGGAGAAAATCAGCTATGCCAAAAGTTATGTCATGTAAAAAGGGTAACCATTAGTTGCAAAATATGAAACACATCTAATGTTTTTCTTCTTGTTGTGTAATTTTCTTTCAGATGTTAATAGCTGGTTGGTGACGTTTGGCTTCCACCTGCACAACGCCATTCCTGGTTTTCCTGTTCCCAAATTTGACTTAACAGAACCTTCTTACGAACTTGTGAAGAGCCAGCAATGGGAGGATATACCAGTAAGAATCTAAAACACACAAACCAAACACATCATTCCTCTATACTCAAAACCTACTAGGCAAGACAGTTCTGAGTGTTATTGCTATTGTTGAGTGTTATTGTTATTTTCATCTGAACAGTACTCCAAATTCTATATGTTTTCAATCATATGGTGCTTTCCTCATGAATTAGTACTAAGTTAGGTGAAATTTTAAATAAACTTTTCTTTGCTTTCAGCAGCAGGACAAATGCAAAAAGAGAGTAATCAAAGGAAAGAACTTTGAGACTCTTCTAAGATGTTTAAGTTTCCTGGCAGAAACTGCAGGGATTGGATGTATACTAACCTCTGCCTGAAAGCAGAACGTGAACACTGTGGTAAAAAATAGACGGTGGAAAAAACAGAAGAACAGGTGATATAAATTATGCATACCGGGCACCACCACAGTTTTACTGTCTTTAATATTAACTGTGTTTTATATGTAAAGATAAAATATTGAAATTGAAATTACCTGAGGTAAAACCCATTATGTTACATAAAACCAGCACTCCAGGTGCTTATGAAGTTCTTTCCTATGAAGAAAAAAAAATGAGTGAAAGCTAGAAACCCTGCTACAGTTTTTAATGATAGAAGGAATATATGTGAAGTTTAAGATCCAAATCTGCTATTTAAGAGTATGATGTTTACAAATCCAGGTTATTCAGAGGTCTATGCCCTTTAAAATCCCAGAATCCTCAGTAAAGAAATACTGAGACAGTTAAATGGATAATGGAATCGTGAATCAAAAACACATCTTGTTCCCGAATAAAGAGGATGTGATCTTGAACCTTACAACCTAATTTAGACAAAAATCATTGAAAGAGTGGAACAGAGGGAGCCCACAGAAAGGAGCTCTGTGCACATGGACTGACCCCACTATTCATACATATATAAATAAGTCATGATTTGAGTAACAGGGTAACCTCGGAGCACTGCATGAGCAGTGTGTTCCATGAGCAGCAGAGGCACTGAGGAACCTGGAAGCATCTGGGTGGGAGCCACGGGGGATAAAGCCTGGCCCCAGGCTTAGTAGAGAAGAGCTCTCTGAGGATGTTCATTTAGAGCTCAACGGGCTACACAAAACAATTATTCAATAAAGCAACAAAAAGCAGCGTGCCAACCAGGTCTAGTTGGAGAGATAAGAACAGATGAATTGTTGTCCAAAAAATTCCTTCAAGTGAAGCGCTCAACAACAGCAAGGAATGCCAGGGTATGGGACGTAACAGAGAGAGAGGAAAAAATCTGTTAGAAATTCCCAGGTAGGAGGAAGCTGCAGGTTTGATACTCACTGCTGCACAAGCGATTACAAGTACAGCCAGGAGTGAACACCCAAACCACTCAGCAGTTTGAAGCTTTCTGAGCTTTGCCGAGCTGCCCAGTGTTGTGTGGGAGCTCCGAGGATGCATGTTAAAAATAAAGAGGCTCTGTCATGGCAAAGGTGCTCTAACGTCTTGCTGCACTCAACGAGGAGTGTGCCGTCTCGAGCGTGTTCCGTGCTCTGCAGTGCTCATGTAGGAGTTGGAGCAGCCAAAATCCATGCTTATTAGCAAGCATGGAGAGACAGGAATCCCCCCCATTTGAGAGGGGGGGAAAGCCCAAGCCAGTGTGTCATTCCCGCAGGAGCTGTCCTCGCCGATTGGCAGCAAGGCTGATTTAGGACTGTAGGAGGTGGTTAATGATTCCTGCTTGGTCTCCTACCCGGAAATTTGGGAAGATGGAGCATACTGTGACCTCATTTATCAAATGAGTTAAACAGTATTTTATTGAAAGGGGAGTAGGTCAATTGGAAGATAAACTTGGTAATCTATAATAACTGCTTTTCATAAAAGCAGTTAAGTGCTCCAAGGGATGTCCTACACATTCTCCTACCCTGGCGTGCTCAGTTAGGAATTAGACACTTCTCCATGTGTTCAGGCAGTGTCCAGTTCCATGGACTTGTACCTGACCCATTGGAACTGCAGCTTCCTCCCCTTGCAGCAGTTCTCCAGGCAGGAGCTGCTGGGCTCCCTGAGGCCTCAGCCGCCGTGCGGATACTCGGATGGCCTCCACTAGAGCAAGGTCACCTGACTGAACGGGCTGCAGTTTTGTCACAGACCCCTTTTTATCAATTTCTGCAATTATTTGCAAGAAAGGGCATCATTTCCCAATATTCCACCTTTCTGCCCTGTACTCTTTGCTGCTTTCTCTTTTACTGTAAAGACTGTCATCATGGTTCGATTCCTCCCCTTCCTTTACTGCCCTTACCTAGAGACTCCCTGCAGTTCAGCTCTGCCTGCAGCTACCCAAGAGACAGACTTATTTTGAAGTAGAGCTTTATGACCTGCAAAACACTCAGTTTAGTTGGAGCCATGACAGACAGTTCCTGCTTCTGCGGACCGCAGGCAGCACTGCAACACTGCTGTAAGCCCACATGCAATGTGAGGTAATGTGATAAGAGTAGTAAGTCCAAGGAATGCTTTTACCCTTCCACATCTAGCTGAGCTGCAGGAAGGGGCTGGGTCAGATCTGTATGGGATGAAAACAGTATAAATAACAGCATAAACAACCCCTATTACTGTCTCTAATTGGAAAACCAACCAACCAACCAAAAAAAGAATCAGGGTTTTGCAGTGCTCTTCCAATACCCTCCTCCAGTGCTGAGGAGGGTATTGAACAGCCAGCAGAGAGCACTGGGGCCAGATTCCCTGTTATTCTAATCTCTGCTTTCCTAAGAGATCCCGTGATATGTTACTCCATCTGAAGAGCAGGAATCACAATCAGACAGATTGGAAGGATGACAGTACTGGAGTGTGGTAGTTGTTTCCCATATTAAGATACAGTATCACAAAGACATGGCCTGTGTAGCCCACCAAACAGCTTCTCAGGTTGTGGCTTTTCTGCATATGCAGGTTCTCAGGGAGACAGAAAAGAAACCCCACTGAACGTTACCAGCCATACAGTCTTGTAATGCAGCAGAGCCAGCAGCGTGCAGCTTTAATTAACTCCTCAGCCCTGGCAGTTGTGGCGTGTCCTGTTGTGGGCCCCGGGCAGTGCACCAAGACAGCCTGGCGCTTTGGCACCCAGAGGGCTGCAGATGGTTGCTAAAACCTGTGTCTGTTCTTGTTTACAGCCGATTTCGGGGGTGCAGCAACAAGTGGCGAGGCAGTCGAAGGCCTTCCTGTCGCTGGGCAAGATGGCCGAAGTGCAGGTGAGCCGGCGGCGCTGCGGGGCAGAGAAGTCGTGGCTGTGGTTCGCCACGGTGAAGTCCCTCATCGGCAAGGGGGTGATGCTCGCCGTCAACCAGGGCCGCGTGCAGACCAACGTGCTCAACATCGCCAACGAGGACTGCATCAAAGTGGCGGCCGTCCTCAACAACGCCTACTACCTGGAGAACCTGCACTTCACCATCGAGGGCAAGGACACGCACTACTTCATCAAGACCACGTCCCCCGAGAGCGACCTGGGCACGCTGCGGCTCACGAGCGGCCGCAAGGCGCTGGAGAACGGCATCAACGTGACGGTGTCGCAGTCCACCACGGTGGTGGGCGGCAGGACTCGCAGGTTCGCCGACGTGGAGATGCAGTTCGGCGCGCTGGCGCTGCACGTGCGCTACGGCATGACGCTGGACGAGGAGAAGGCGCGCGTGCTGGAGCAGGCGCGGCAGCGCGCGCTCGCCAGCGCCTGGGCCCGCGAGCAGCAGCGCGTGCGCGACGGCGAGGAGGGCGCCCGCCTCTGGACAGAGGGCGAAAAGAGGCAGCTGCTGAGTGCCGGCAAGGTGCAGGGATACGATGGGTACTATGTACTCTCCGTGGAGCAATATCCGGAATTGGCGGACAGCGCGAACAACATACAGTTCCTCAGACAAAGCGAGATAGGGAAGAGGTAACACCCTGGCTTAGCTCAGGCTGCCAAAGAGACCGGGTACCAAGTGTCTTCGAGAAAGGAGGCCCGACTGGTTTGCTGCATTACTACTTGAGCCTAAGCTTACACCTTTGCTCAGATATTTTTTTCTGTAGCACAATCCGAACGGACTCTGTAAGGAAAGGAGCGCCTTCCAGAAGAATGGTAACTGCTAATGACAAAACTTTTTTTTTTGTTGTTTTTCTCAATGACCTTAAAGGTGATCTGCTTTAAAGAATATGTTTACATATGCATATCGCTGCACTCGAGTTGGACTGAGAAGTATCGAAAAAAGAAGAAGAAGGAAAAAAAAACCAACAAAAAGATAAAAGGCCTAAAGATTTTTCAACAGGCTGCCTGTTCCTTTGAGGCACTGTATTTAATTAAGATACAGACCCATACAGTGTTTCCAAATATTACTGAATTGTTGACCTTTGCTTACAGAAATAGTCTCTCTTTCTCTCTCTCTCTCTCTCTTTCTGCATAGGATGTGATATATATCTGTTAATTTTAAAACATGGGGCAAAAATTACTGTTTATAGACAACCCAACTGCTTTAAACTGTGCTGCTTTCTAAAAGGACATTGGCACAAGTGACTTATGCTACCATGGGAATTTAATAATGGATTTTACAGTGCTAACATGGTTTGCCTTGGGGGGAGGAATGGCAGTAGAATCCTTGTTATAGATAAGCAAAGGAAACCCTGATTTTTTTGTAAATTATGTGAGACAAGTTGTTTATGGATTTTTATATGAATTACAATTTACTGTACATCAAATATTAGTCTCAGAGGAGTTAATTTATGTAAAGTGTTTAAAAAAGTTTATACTTAAAAAATAAAACGATAAAAACGTGTGCTGTGTGTGATTTTTTTAAAGAAAAACAAAAGGAATTGCACCTTTTACGTTATAGCTGTACAGTATAAAGGATTATATTGTAGAGATATAACAGTGATGACTAATGTCCAGAAGTGTGAATATTTTTGTATTAGGTTTGCAGCTGTGCATCTATCACTCTGCTGATAGGATGGAACACGCCAGAGTGGCTGGCAAGATGCGACCGCAGCTCCCGCCCCTGCCGCCCCTCGCCCGTCACCCAGGCCAGGGCCACTTCATCAGTCATTGTTAGAAGGCACACAAACCAAATAAGTCTCGTTTATTATGATGGAAGACTTTAATAGGTTGGGTTTTCCTTGTCTTTTTCCAGCCCTGATGTAATAAATGGACATTTATTCGTACCAAGTGGGGTTTTCTGTTGTTTTTTTAGCAGCTTTGTTTCACAATGGAGAGAGTAGTGTCTCAGGTGCTTGGCGCATTGTGTGTAGAAGAAGAAGAAGAAACGATGTAGTTTCATCCAGTTTTGTCAACTTTGTCTTCTGTATAATACAACTCTTAGATGTTACGAGCGCAGGCGGAGGCAGGGTCCCCTGGCCCGGCTCTGTGGGCAGGCAAGGCTGTACCGTGGGGCCGAGCCCTGGAGCCCCCCTGCTGCCAAGACTGACCGTGGGGAGGGAGAGGAAGGGTCACCCGAGTGCCCCAGTCTGCATCTCTGCACAGAACCCATAGATCTGGCATGCCCTGCTCCAGGACCCCCCGTGTCTGCTCTGTTGCAGGACAGAACTGAAGCGTGCAGCCGGTTCCTCATAGGAAGCCTGCGACAGCATCTGTGGCATCCGCTCTACTTCTTGGCTGAAGCCATTCTCAGAGCTTTACTCTCCTGAGCGCTAAGTTCAGCCACAAAAAGTAATATTTTTAAGATGAGACAAAATTGGAGTTTTTTGATGTTCATTGAAATATACACAGTATTTCTATCCATGTATTATAATGACAAAAGCATAGTAAGTGAACGTGTCTTAACTATGAATGGTTCAAGTGGATGTAATAAAAATAGTTTTCTAACTGCTTTGTATTCTGAGATTCTATGGTCTTAACGTACTCCAAATTGCACATTAGGATTGTTTGGTAAACGGATTGGAACTTCTCCCGGCCAAGTGGCTACCGAATCTACAGTTAGCAGTGCTGTTCCTGTACGTGTGTCTTTGGTAGAGCATACAGAACTAACCACACGTGTAACGAATGCTACTCATCTACTAGAATGGAAGCACAGATTAGGTGTTAGTGTTTTTACCCTTGAAGTCTTGAGGGCCCTAAATCTAGAGCGGGGGCTCAGTGGGACCCCGGCGGCGTGTCCTTGAGCTGCGTATCATGTTTGGCCATGTGAAATGCTGGGTGTTTGCAGTCCTGTTGGGTGGCTCTTCCACAGCACTGTATTTAGCATGCTGTAAGTGCTCTCTGTCGAAATAGGCTCATATTCTAAATTATGTCAAATGTTTCTGTTCTGTTTGAATATGGAAAGCTTGTATAACCTGCCAACAATGAAATATATCTTCTACTTGACGTGTACCAGTTCCTTCTCCTTTGTTCTGGCACCAATAAACAACAAATTATAGTATCTGCTGGTGATCATTTTAGATGAAGTCAAATCAAGCCAATTAGTGGCCTTGTTAGTAGGTATAATGAGCCTATTTCTTGCTAAAAAAGACTTGTGATCTGGACATGCTCCTGCAGGAAATAGTGACCTTGGGGAATATGTAAACAAAAGATCTTTTTAAAGAAAAAAAAATATGTATAATTAAAAGAAGCATATTACAGAAAAAAAGAGAAAGGAAGGAGATTCAAAGTATTTTAGGCAATGCCAGTCAAAATGCTATCCTGATATTTTGAGATGTATATTTCGTCTGATTTGTATTGTTCTTTTAATTTGCCTTCTTAACTTTATATGTGTCCTGAATTTTCCACAAATTGATAACTATAGATTGCATCTAGGCTTTCCAATAAAAGCCAACCCAATGTGTGTGTGCGTGTGCCTGTTTATATTTGTGTTTTGAACCTGTGTGTCAGACCTTGCAGTCGGTGCTGCTGCTTTCCTGGCTCTGCGGGAAGGAGCAAACTGATCCGCTTGCACCCGTATCGATTCATGTGCTTCACGGTATCTCGTTTTATTATTATTTATTTCCCCCCGCCTCCATCTTTCTAATGGGCCAGGCTGCTCACTCAGCAAGGGAATTACTCCGTGGGACTCTCAGGCGGCCGCCTTTAGAGAAAACATTAAATACACCTTGCAAAGTCAAATCTTCCATAGGTAAGGAAAAGGCAAACAACACCTCGGCTTTCTCTCAGAGCCTCCTAGGTCAAAACACAACAACAAAAAAATCTTTTGTTTATAAATAATTAGTCGAGGCCGGTAGTTGCATTCCCACCCAGAAGAGAGGAGCATTTAGAGGCGCTTTGTGCAAAGTGCTGATTTCAGCACGGCTCTACGTCAAGAGACTGCTTTGATTGTAGTGGGAACAGGAAGGCTTCACCACGCTGGCTTTATAGTGACAACCTCGAGTTGGTAGCATGTTGATCCAGCACGAATCAGGTCACTCTGCTTAGCTAACTGTGGCCTAATTTTGTTATTAAAAAAATATATAGCAGTAAGAGAGCTTTGTATGTTCACACTTGGGAGGTGAGAGATTTGCATTTGACAAGAAAGGAAAAAAAGGCAGTTACCAGTGCCACTCTTCAGAGGCACTTTTAAGTGATGGCTGAATGACTGTAAAAGAAAGAGAGGGGAGAAAACAGGAAAAAAGGCAGTGCATAAAATAGCAGCCTGCAGTGGTTGTCTGGGAGAGAATAGGCTGCATTTGCATGAGAATCTGAGATGACAAAATGTTTGAATTCTGTCTGCAATTGCCAGGTGAAATAAAACACCGCTAGGAATGAATATGTTATTATTTTAAAGATACATCACTAAAAAAGTAAAGTCTTCTATAAGTGCTGCAACCGTTGTTTGCTGTTAAACGCAGAATGGCAAAGTACAGCCACACGAGTGGCTGCTCTGAACACCTTTAAGGAAGGGTCTAACGTTTAAATCTTTAGAGATAGGAAATGCAAAGCCAAGACACTTAACAGAAACTGCTTCTAAGCAGCTTATTAGAAGCTGCTTATTTGGCACTTACTAGATGCCGCCAGGGTTAAAATAAGCCAAAGCAGAGAGCATCACTCAGCATAAGGGCACAGGCACAGTCACTCGTGTCCCTTCCCGGGCAGCCGTATCCAAACCAGGCTGATCAGCTGCCCACTCTGAGCCAGTTAGTGCTAAGGATGGGCAGTGATTATTACATTAAAATGATCTCTAGCTGCACACAGGAGTCGCTGAAGACGCTGTGACCAGGAAGCAGATGGAAAGGAAAACCAGTTGACTAAAGGGGGAGTGCCAGGGCTTTTTTCCCTATGGAGAAAGGAACACGTGGCCTGTGGCCATCACACTGACACAGCTTAAACGCTGTTTTTTCCCTCTGAAGGTTTTAGCTGTGAGGCAGAAAGGCTGCAACTGTATGAGACACAATATGAAGGTGTGAGTGCCTAGGCTAGCCCTCCAGAAACTCAAAACACTAGTATGAGCCAAAGCTCCCCTTGCCTTTTTTATTTTAATAGCAATGTAAACAAAGGTGCCAGGGCTTAATGTTAATGCACAAACGTATTAAAACCATTCGGCTTCTTAATCCATCACAAAGAGGTTATTTGTTGCAAGTCACTGTAAACATCTTAGGCCACTCAGGGCGAAAGATACGCAAAGGTTTGGTTCTTGTGCCACCTCCTCATCAGAAGATGAAGTATTGGACATTTCACTTGGCACAGTGACACAGAGAGGAAAAGGAGCAGGGGCCAGAAGTTCAGGCCCATTCTGTCCTGCCCTGCAGCAGCGGGTACAGTGGGTGAAGGGGAAGGCAACGATGTCCTGTTACCACAGGTCTGAAATGTACCCACGGGAGTGCAGTCACACACAACAGTGGGGCACACACATGGGTATAAGGTGTAACTGAGCTAGGCTTTGTGTACCTGCCCTAACAAATAGACACACAGCAACAAAGACTTGCAAATACATAGAATTCTGATCTGTGCAAGGATGAAATGAAGTACATCACCTAAAGATTTTATATACATATATATGTATACATACATACACAAGCACAGAATATTGTTTCACACTATTCTAAATGAGGCAAACTAAACAGCAAAACCATCCTCCTTTTTAAAAAAAGTAGGTAGGAGTTTTATGTGTAATTTGCAAGGTGAAGCACGAGCATAATAACATGGCAGCTCATTAATGCGTCATGTTTTCACAACCTTATTTCAATGCCTCTAGTACTTCTGCAGATAGACTCTTACTGTTAATTACCACAGCTTTCTAGGTAAATGGAGTAAACCTTTTAATTTACTAAAAATTCTGCCATCGAGGAATATAAATTTCTAGAGCCGCATGCGTTTTCTTTTTCTGCCTCCTACTAAAGAGTGAGTCAAAGCTCAGAGCAATGTAATTATGCAGCTTGGCGTTAATGGCTCCCACCAAGCTCTCTTAATAAAGCCTGGTGGGATTCGGGGGAGCAGGGAGAGGTGCAGGAATAAGAAGGATGCTGCGAGGCGACGGGATGTTCCAGCTGGCCCTGGTTACTCAATCACACTTAAGCTGTCTGTGGCAGTGGTGCAGCAGGGCCATGCGGGGCACACACAGCCCCGCGTGGTGAAATATTGCCACATTCCAAGCTCAGGAATAATTCCGGAGCTGAAATGACAGGAACAGCTATCTAATGGACCAATTAACCTTCCATCAATCAAAGAAACAGCGCAGGGAAGGAGAGAAGAGGGGCAGGTTGAAGACAAATTCCAATCTGTGAATAACTGCAGCCACGTTAGCCAGCGCCATAGAAAAATCTTATTTGCTGGTGAGAGCTACTGGGAAAAGATGAAGGGTTGAGGGGGACAGAAAGTTGGTCACTTCTTTCTGCAGTGATGGGGGAGTATATCTTTTAAATATATATATATATATATATATATATATATATATAAAGTGGTGCCAGCAGTAGCAGATGACAAAAACTGATGAAGTGGCAAATACTGGCGAAGACAGGGCAGTCACACAGAACAATGTGGATGACTCGCTGAAGCGAGCCCGTTCAAACGGAGCGCGTTTGGCTGTGCTACCGCTCTGTAATACTGGCAGCTCGGAGTAGAGCAGCTCAGAACGAGAAACGCCAGCCTTGCTACGAGAGCTATGTGGGCCCGCACGGGCACGGCGACTGGAAAGGGAGAAACGGCTCGTGTGGAAATGCCAGCGTGACACCGGCGGGCACAGGGACCAAGCGCTTGGAGGGGCAGAGAGGCTTAATGGGATCCCGGTCTACTTAAGCAGGGGGGATAGGGAGGAGACCCGAATACAGCCCCGGTGCCTGGAAAGTCAGGGGAAAAAAAAGGAAAAGGAAAAAAGAAATCAGCAGTTCTCGTAGGGGAAAGGACACGCAGGCCGGCGGCTCCCGCTACCGACGCTCCCGCCCGTTGTCCCGTTGTCCCGTTGGGCGGCGGGCGCGGCCGTGGCTCGCGCGCCCCCTGGCGGGCAGGGAGGGCGCTCCCGGCCGGCCAGGCCCGCAGCGCGGCCGCCGCCTCCGCCATTTTAAGGGGTCTCGCTGCGCCCTCGTGCTGCCCCGAGGGCTGCCCCTCTGCAAAGAAATGGAGAGAGACATGAGGGAAAACCACTCCATGGATTCATGGAGCTGGCCCGCGCTCGCCGGGAGCGTTTGTGGGCAGCAGTGGAATAGTGGAGATCTGGCACCACCGTGTGTGCCGTGGGCTCCCTCATGGCCACCCATTCATGCTTCCCACCTGCACGTGGAGGAGGTGGCTGTTGGCCATGAGAGCAAGCTCAGAGCTGGTGCGATGCCAGAGCTTAAACACTGAGGCAAGAGACACCTGCGTGTCTCGCCCTTCCCACGTCCGGGAAGCAGCAGCTCTCATCACCCCTTGCAGCAGCATCCAGACTGTCCCAGGGGACACAGGACCACCATGGAGTCTGGGCTGTTCAAAAGCCAGGCCCTTCGTGCAGCAGATGGCACAGTGCCATGAGCAGCCGTGCTATAACCACCTGCTTCCTTTGTAAATGCAGTCAAAGGGGGCTGGCACACGCATTTGGTGAAATACACATTTATATGTATATATCTTTCTTTTACTGCATAGAAGATGCTTTCATCTGCAGCCAGTAATGGGCACAAGGGCACAGTGTGGCCACTTCAATCCAAGCTCTGGCTCCCGCTCTGCGGTTTCAGCTGGAGGCGATGGCTGGAGGCGAAGGCGGCCGGCATTGCGACTGGCCTTGGCACCGCCACCGGCCAGTGACCGCGGCCAGAGAGAGCTCGACCACTGTCCGCAAGGAAGGGCGGCTCTGGTGCCGCGCAGCCACACGTGCGCATGCCCAGGGAGCTAATTGGTAATTTCTTGCTCCTCCATAAATCAAGGCGGAAGCCGCAATAAATCCTGCTTCTCAGTGAGGGAGCAGGAGGCCACGAGCCACGTCATGTGGTGAACGGGACTATTTTTCTTTTCAGTGGCAAGAGCACATCAGTGACAGTCGGTGCTGTGCTGGGTCAGGCCTTCACCGTCTGCTAAGTTAATACCAACAAGTCCTTCATCTAAAGGGCAGATATTAACAGTAGGGTCCCTTTCGCCCTTTTTCTGCTTTCTTCGCTCCTGTTTGAATAGCAATTGCCTCTAAAGGATCCGCACTAATTAGTTGCTATTACACTTCTTGGGCGGCTGGAAGAACACACTGCCTTTGACCTCATGCTTTGCAAGGCACCTTAACAGCTTATTACAGCTATTGCATGGCAGAAATGGCTCGTTTGATAGTTACTTTGAAAGAGCCTTTCCTTTACTACTGAAAAATAATCTAAGGCTAATGTAGAGTCTCTCCAGAAGACTGCTGTTAAACTGTCTATAACCAAGTGTCCAAACACCGCACAAAGCTGTTTCATTTGCTTAACATCGACTCACTAGCAATTAATATGCCTGACATAACAGCACTCTACAAGGCCCATAAAATCTGTAGCAGTAGGGGAGTGAAATGATTATAACATTTTTTTTTCTTTTTTTTTTCAGTAATACCAGACTGCAGTTTGGGCACTGTAATCTTTTCAAAGTGAGAAGCTGAGCTGCATCTGAACAGCTGTTGTTTACTGAAGCCATAATTAGCAATGAAACAGGCAAATACCTGCTACCTTCCGCGGCAGCTCAGCGGTCACTTGCGCCCTGCGCCAGGAAATAGGCGGCACGTGCAGACTGTATTTACTAAATAAATAAATAAAAACTGAGAAAACTTTTTTTAAAAATGACATAATTCAAATAGCAGCATCAAACAGCCTTATAAATGCTTGTGCATGCAAGTAATCCCCCTGAAGCCACTGTAGTGTGCACGAAGTGTGAGGCACAGTCCTGCTGGATGGGCTCTGCTCCGGCTCGTGGCACTGAGAGCACTAGTACGTGCCCAAAGCTGTTTGCCCTGTTGTCAAGTCTCCTGATCTTGCCAGGCTTTCCAGCTTTATTTCAGGCAGCAGGAAGGGGGAAGATGATTGCAGATATCAGAGAAGCAGAAAGGGAGCCAGGGGCTGCACTGAATTGCTGCTGCTGCTTTCATGCCCTTAAGGAAGCCTGGCAATCCCTGTGTTTCCACACGGAGGGCTCAAGGAGCAAGCAAGGTGTCTCGGAGTCACCGGCCATTTACTGGATACCGGCTGGGACACGGGGGATCACAGACAGGGATCAGAGCCTCCGCGTTGGATATTTTCAGTTCATACACTAATCGATTGGTTGCTGGCATCACTGGTATAAAGAGTCACTGGTAGGAGTGCTGGGCTTAAACCTCACATCCCAGCTAAGGCCCAGAACAGAAATTAAGATACAACAAGACCTGTAGGTAAATCATTCTCATGGCTAGCTGCTTGCAAAGGAACAGTCATATGCTTTTCTCCACCTGTGCCCAGCCAGAGGTTCTCATCACTTTCCTTAAGCCAGCATTTGGTATCTTCTCCTGTCACAAACTACTTCTGTAGAAGACCTAATTTCACAGAAAACTAACCCCGTCCTCTTTCTACACAGACTTTAACTTTCTGATACACCTTAAGGCAGCCCACATTAGGAACAGGCAGCCAGGCTTGATGGGCAGGGGAGCCAGTTTAGGTGACCATCCCACCACAGTTGCAGACACCTGCTCCTTATATCTGGCCCCAAATGCAGTGTCCCTGGAGCCTGGGCAGAGCAACCCGCATTTTCCTGAGAAAACTGCCTGCCAGAGCCCAGAGGTGCCTTCCGCTTACAGCCGTCAAGCCAGAGAGTCCTGACGAGAGAGAAAACATTCTGACAGAAAGTTCCCAAGCTGCCCTACGTGATAAGCCAGCAACTGACTTGTCTCATTACACTTGTAGTGTCTTACAGCTCTCTCTTCTGACTGTTCAAGTTGTCCTTGGGAGATGGAGCTCTGATGTTGGAGATACAGGGACCTTGGACAGTCAGTTACGAGATGGAAGAGTTTCAGTTACCTAAAGCAAATATTCCTACTTTATTCTTCTTGTTGGAGTTATATTTTTCATATTATCGAGGACTCCTCTGACAGCTGTCATTCTGTCACTGGAAGCCCAACTAGAGTCACTAGACAAGTCAATGAAAAAGCAAAAAATACAAGAGATCGGTCTAGTTAGTCACACTGGCTGAGCTCAAGGAGGTGAGACACGGCAAGCAGTGAGCATGATTTTTAGTGAAGCCTTCCAATTTCGGATTACAGGAATTTAACTGTCCTTTCAGTGACCTTTACCAAACCAGAGCTGCAACTAAGGGAGCTCAGTCGTTTTAAAATAAACATGGTGTTATTTACATAAATGTAAATAAAATCAAGTCACAGCAGGCCATACCTTTCGGGTCTATTAAGACATACCCCATGCAGTGTTGTGAGGCACAAGGTCAAATGATTTCAACAAGCCAAGAAATTCAATAATGTCCTCAAAATAACTGGCGTGAAGTGCTATTAAGCAAAAGCCTAACATATCTGAAAGTAGAAGGGATTTGCATTCCCTCATTCATGTTGACATGTGCATAAATCACTGCAACTCAGTAAAGCAGCACCATTTGTTTCCACTATTTCTTTTTTTTTCTCAGAGCAAACAAGAAACATTCAACCAAAATGCTAAGGATGTGACATGAGCTGACAAAAAAGGGAGACATGGAGCTGACAGCGTGGTTAGGAAACGCTTGTGGGCTCGGATCGTGCATCCTTGCATCCCACACATCGCATCACATCACACCGTGCCCTAGCCCACCAGAACAGGCAGCCACTGGAGCTCGAATAAAAATGTATCTACACATAGAGGATACAAGTTTTAATTGTACTGCTGGAATTGAGGTGATAAGAGCCCCCTCCTAGAAACACAAGTTCAGCTGTGATGACTAACGGGATTTGTACCACCTTTGATCAAGGCACCGAGCAGAACTGCTGCTCAGACCTCTGCGGTGGCATGTGTAACAAGGCTGCATGTCACAGGACAAGCAGCCCATATCCCAGCAAGAGTGACGCCAGCAGCCTGAACCTGAAAGAACTCGGTCACGTCCTGGACAGAATTAAAAAAAAGAGGGAATTGATTAAATAAAACAAACCGTCCCTCACCAGTAGCAGAGACAGAAGCAGGAGGAAGGCCATGCACGTCGGTGTGGCACAACGTGGAGAGGGGAGCAGGGCCTGCTCTCCACATCCACCCCCAAGCACTATCTTTTCACCCCGAGGTGCTGCCCCGATTCAGAAGAAGAGGCCTGGCTCAACATGGGGTTTTTCCCAGCGGGAAGGGGCTGCCCCCACTTTTTAACTGGCATCACAAAACACCATTTGTCACTGCCAAACAACCCCAGTTCGCAGCGGGAGGGAAGCAGGGGCCATCTTGCCAGCTCCAGGCTCCCAAGCTTCTCCCTTGAGTGCTCTCCAAGCGTTTGAGAAGACCTTGAGAACAGACCGTGCGCTCGCCCTAGCAGCGATCAACTCCTCCTAATGGCATCTGGATAACCTGCGTGCCCAGGCAGAGCACTTACTGCCTCCTTGGACAGTGAAGCACCATCTGAGAGCTTTCCTCCCATTTACTCTTGGCCATCTTCTCTCACTAGTCTCCTGAGGAAACCACGGTGAAACTGTTCACTCTTCCCGCTCCTGAACTTGTGTAATGGCTCTAGAACAGCATTTGTCGAGGGTGAGTGCTGCCCGAGGTCTATGTGGAAAGTTTCCTGGAGTGAACTCGTACAGGAACCGACCCACTCTGCTCACGGCTCCTGCTGGCAGCCCAGCCTCAGAGATGGCAGCGATGGGATCAGAAGTGAATCCCAGCCCCTGTCCAGGCCGCCAAGGCCTTCACACCGCAGGAGAGAGTGGCTGAGGTCCGTGATAAAGCTCAGCCCTTTGGAAACAGCCATCTCTGAAGAGCTCGTAACGTTTTTGAAAAGACTACAAGTTTTTATCCCCATTTTGGAGAGAGATGATAAGATTTGCGGGAACAGCAGGCCAGAAGCAAAATGAAGACGCAAACCCTCCCAGTTCCTACAGGCCTGATGGTGGGAACAGGCTGCTGTCATGGGAATCGTCTCTTTATGATACTTTATGATAGTTTCTTCACAAAGGCACTAACATTTTACTACCAGTTTTAAAAACACTTACATTAACAGCAGTGGGAGATTTAAGCGCTGATGTAACTCTCATGGAAGTGAGACACGAACAAGAGCCTCAGATGCTGCCCTGTATTACAGCTGCCTTTGACGAGGCTTCCAAACCAGTTTCCAGCGCAGAAGTTTTACATGGTCTGGCACAACTTAAGCCATCCGGCAGCTGCTCTCAGGAAGTTTTGCGCTGGTGAGAGGTTCTCTAGAGGAAAGGGGCTAACACTATCTCCTGATTGAAGCACAGCCTAGCCGGCCGCTTGAACAGCGCTGCGTGCGTCCTGCACCGCGCGCTCCAATTAGCGCTGCATTGCGCGTTCGGACGAGGCGCCTCGCTTGTCCTGGTAGCTCCATGAAGGCCGATGGTCCCACGGGAGCAGGGAGCCTCTGCTTTCCCCCTGCGCTGGCTGTTGGAGCGGCCAGGGGAGCGCTCGGCTGTCGGTGGCTCTCCAGGCTTGCAGCAAACAGCTGGGAAGCCACAAGCCAAGTTTTCTTGTCAGCGCTGCCACATTTACAGCCCTGCCATTGCGAGCGGTGCCAAACGCCGTTCTGCTCCAGCAGGAGTCCAGGCTCCTAACCTTTATGAACAGTTTGTGGCAAATCCATTCAAACACGTTGTAAAAAGCAATGACCGGGCTTCTGTATTTCAAGCATCTGCTGTGATTTCTTTATGATTTTACCACCACAGCCTCCCTGCCCTCTAGGAAACATCCCTAACAGTCTCTTTCACTCTTCCATAGAAGAAGCAGCTGTGCTGCAATCTTTCTAGCAACGGCAACCTGTGCCATGCCCTGGTCTGCCCTGTGGTCACCACGAGTCCAGCCAGGATCCGTATGTGTCCCAGCAAGGCTGGCATCCTGAGTGGCTTGGGAGCCCGTTAGCAGCCTGCCTGCATGTTCATTTAATAGTCTGTTAGGAGAGCAAACCTCAGTGCAGCTTACATGTTTATTTTATTAGCACAGGTTTTCCCACCATCTCTCTGAGGAGAGAGAAGGGAAGTTTCTTCCCCATAAGTATGACCCTTCAGAGCAAGCAGTAGGAAAACACGGATACTACAGCCAGTGTTTAACAAGGATAGTGATATGAACGTGAGAAGCCAGGAGGAAGAGTTTATACATAGGGAAACTCACACCTCACACCTAATGGAGCGAGGGCCAATGAAGATCAAAAGGATCACATTGGGAATCTCCACACTGCTTTTAAACTGCCTGTTGCCAGTGGCCTTTGGTGTAGTTTTCCCTATGTTCATACAGTAGCTATTCATTGCTGGGTAATTATCTTGTTTTATTTTTCTATTTATTTATTGAGTAAATCAAACTAATAAAATCCAGCCCGCGATTACCATGGGAACACTCCAACAAGGACAGATGAAGAGTATAGCTGCAAGGAAAGAAAGCAGGCTTCAGCTTTATTAAATTATACACAAAGCAATCAATACAGCTTAACACAAACAGCCCTTGCAGGCTCTGCACTAACCACCCAGCAGGCTCAACCAGTAACTTCAGAGCCCTCTACAACATCAAACCTCAACAACCACCACGCCAACTTTCTGTAAGGGCACGTGCTCCGAAACATAGCATTTCTTGCTCTTCCCTTGCATCCTTTTACAGGAAGCCCCAGAAATTTTTCAGTTCAGTCTCCTGTTCAATAGACAGTCCATCTGTTTGTTCCCCTTCCCTAAATCTGGTGGATGCCTGTTAAAATTTTTGCTCTGACTATCCCAGAATTGGCATTGAAGAAGATGCACATCTGAAAGCAGAAATCAAACCATCTAAATCACTGTTTAATTTAGCTCAGCCCCTGCTCTCTTTGCTGCATCTATTCTCCCTATTAGAAATCCCAAAGGGTTTTAGTGGTTTTACTCCCTTCTCCTGCACCGCTCCATTTGTACAAGCCTGTCTCCACTACAGGAACTGTGAACTCTCTTTACTCAGTGCAAATCATCTTTCTGGTGTGGTTCTGCTGCACCTCTGAGCGCCGCATGCTGGAAACAGTTCTTAGTCACCACAGTGACTGACCCATTGCTGCAATGCAAGGAAAGCTTGTGGTCATGAGGCACTGAAATTAATTACTAGAAAAGGCAACTCTGGCTTGAAAAGGGTTTCTGTTCAGTTCTGTTTTTTCTCCTTGGAGCTTTCTGGATGAAGATGTACCCTAAGTGAAGCACTTGGACAGCTATAACCACCCCTTTTTATTCCAGCCTGTTTCTGATGTTATTAGTCTCTCTTTCCCTCCGGCATGAAGTCTTTAAACAAAGACTTAAGAGAAATGTCATTATTGCTAAGAAGATCTTGTTTGTTCTCCATTGAGATGTGCAAGCAGAGTTACAGATAAATTGAGCATTGCATGATTTACCTTTACCGTTCTGTTAAGCTAGTGCAACATCTTCATTCTTGTCTCTTCTGCTCAGATAGATTTAATTAATTCACTGTAACAAGTCAATTGTTTCCTTTTTGAGTAACCCTCTAAGGTATATTTCAATATTTCTTTCCTGATGCCAAATTAGGTATGAGGGATGTTAGCAAAAAAACAGGACTAACAGAGCTGAGTCTTGGTTCACCTTTGTTGTTGTTGCTGACCTGTAGCTGGTTGGCCATAATGAAGATAGCACAGTTCTCTAAATGAAAGATATTTCTTAATTAAGCACAGGATTAGAAAACAATATTTTTTTATAAGGAAGTATTTCTCCACATGTTAGACCAAGGTTGGTATCATTTAGGCTTTTAAAATTAATGTTCAAGATAAAATATGGGTGTTTATATTTGACCACGCATGAGCCCGAAGCTGTGGACGATCTGCCTCCACTGTTACTGCAAGCAAGGAAAACTGAAGTGACATCTGATCTGTTGAGAGAAGATGGGCAGGGGGATATTTTTAAAATATTAGCCAAAAAAAAAAAAAAAAGTCTGTATTGAATCGATATCACAATCAATACCTCTTGCCCCTTTGGAAAGTACAGCTCAGTCTGAAATGCAGGTTCCTCCTTCTCTGTTGCAGTAACTATCCATTAAAAAGACTAGTACTTACTTTGCCAAGACCGCATTGTCAGTAAGTGTTTTGAAGCTGTGCAATAATGATTATCGTGCAGTATTGCATTTTAATAATTCAAATAAGCCCTGGAACATTATGATCTCTACAGCTAAGTAAATTCTTTGTAGCAACTCCAGCCTTGGAAAGCACCATCCGCTTTCAGCAGAATTATCTCTTTGCAGAAAGGAACATTTGATCAACACTGTCTGTCCTCAAAAAACAGCAGCTCAAGATCATCACTGTGTGAGAGATGTAGTGAGTAATGCAACCGTTTGCTGCTTGCTGTATCACAAGGCTGGGACAAGCAAGGAGATAATTCTGTATTTATCAGACATTCGGCTTTCTTCTTCTTTGGTCATTAAAATTTGGCGCTGAAATGCTGACAGTGCCAACAAGAAACACACGGCCATTCAGAGAGGACTGTCACTGTGACCTCTGATTTTTTCACAGCCCTACATGAACCTGGTTTGATCCCAAAGAGCAGGAGCTGCAGAAATTACTGGGGTGAGAAACTAGCCATGAGGCCACGGCCATGGGCCTTGAGCCGCTGCTTTGATCGGTGCTTTCTCTTTGAAGAGCAGCACAGATGATCTCTGAGAGAGACCCTGTGAAGGGGACGAGCAAAAGGGGAGTGGGTGGGAGAGAAGCAAGAAGGGCTCAGAGACCGTGGAGATGAAATGGACGGATCCGCAGGCGCGAGCAGCGCCTGCCCTCCAGAGCAAACAA
>JAUBOD010001030.1:142322-159347 GCA_032353885.1 Nothura maculosa | reverse complement strand
AAGTTTCTCTTGAGATTTTGCCCCTTTGTGTAAACCTTCTAAAAACTGAAGAAGGGATGGGTTTAAGCAGGAACTTCTCCTGTAGATATAATATATGAGTGGCAAGGAAACTTGCCTTTTCCCCCCTTATATTGGGGGTTGCATTTTGGAGAAGGAAGGCAGGAAGTGCTATCACCTTCTCTTGCCTGCTTGCGGGTCACAAGACTGTTTGGAGAGCAGAAGACACAAAGCACAGGACATTTCTGTGCTTTTGTCTTCAAATAGGGGGATACTTTTAAATAAATTTTAAGGAAGAGATCAAATCCAAAGAAACGTCCTCCAAAATCTCATTGCTCATTAGTATGTTGTAGAACATCCCAAATACAATATAGAAAACAGCCTATAGAAATAAGCAGTGCTGTGCTTTCTTTCCTGGGCTCCCCTTACCAAGAGCTACAGCCTAAGGCCCCTTAGGAAAAAGGGGAGATGGAGACTGTGATACCTTCTAGCAATGTATATAGCCATGCAGAAAAACACCCCAGGTAACTGCAAGCAGCAAGAAATCCCCGAGCAGCTCTAGGACCAGGCACCTTCTGAATAGAAGCATACATTAGAGGACAAGTATTTTTCTTAATTATTACTTTTATGACAAAAAAAAAAGATGAGAAGTCTATAGTAGAGGATTTCAGTTAGCCCTATTTTCATAAAGGGATTACACTGTTGGACTGGAAAGAGTACAAGTATGTGATAAAACTGAACTTTAGAAACCTACATAGTGCTATTTACCAAAGATAAATTGCTCTGCCTTGGAATAACTCATATGCAGCATATTACAAGTAAGGAATTTTGTCTTGCTCTTGAAATGAGTTACGGTTATCCCTGAGGCCGTGTTTCCAATGAAAGGAGGGAGGAAAATACACGTTGTGCAAACCAGCACGCACCTTCACACACCTTGACAACATTGAGAGGTCCCAAAAATTGCCAACTATCAAAGCAAGCACAAAGGCCAAGTACATGATTCTGGGAACCAAAACTGGCTTGAGGCATGCTAGCTAAAGGACTGGGACTGTGTCCTCCAAGAAGTGCTATATTTAGCACACAATGCAAACTACACCAAACAAAACATTCTGGGAAAAGACTCTTGAAAAAAACAACAGTGATCTGAAGTCAGAAATCCTGAGATCTCCTATATTAAATTATTCCCTAGAAACTGTATCTGTTCAAAAAAAAAAAAAAAAAAAAAAAAAAAAAAACCATGAGCTACAATTTACTTTTCTTGTAAATGCAGCATTTTGTGCAAGTGGAAGTCCCTCAGAGCACAAACTTCACAGGAAAAGTCGGATGTGTAACAGACATAAAACACAAACCGCTTCCTTTGTGATGGAGCAGAAGCCAAGGGCTTGCAGTCAGGCAGGTACTGAAAAATTAAGTGTATACATTTTAGGCAGTTTATCAGCTTCCTCATCCTCATCTACAACATCTAGAGCTCCATAAGTGAAAGCTATTTTCAGAAATATAGATTGCTGTATAATGTGCAAATAAGGCTTATCCTTATGGTAGTTCATAAAAACTTATGAGCAATGTATGAATTTGACCATTGGAAGAGTAATGCGATAGAAATGATTGCAACTGAAATCCATGAGGGTTTTCAATTGAAAACCATGAAAGCCATGAGCATTTCCAAAAACACAAACAGGAGAAAAAAACAACAACAAAAAAAAAAAGCTTCTGGAATTAGAGGGCAGTGACTCCCTTTTTACTCATCTAACCTTCAAGTAAAGCATAACACCTGCAAAAGCAAGAAGTTTCCTTCAATGAACAAAAAGCAGAGCATACATAATGAAAGTTTTAACTGAGAACTCTAAAGTAGAATACATCACCAGAAACCTTTTCAAAGGGAGTTTTGATGGTCAGTTATATAACTATATAGTACAGGTGGAGCAGACTACCCCCCTGGCCTTTTAAAGCATCTCCCTCTGACTTCCCTTGTGTTATATTTCAACTGTATTATTTGGAAAAAAAAGTAATATACTATGTGTATTTTCTGAAGACTAACTATCAATATTGTCACTCAATGAATTTCAAGTGAAAAAAGAAGTATATTGCATATAAAAAGAGGAAAAAGAAAAGGGAGGAGGGGACAGAACTTCAGCGCTAGCTCTGCTTAAGTGCGGTCACTTTGTCTGTAATCACTGTTCAAATGGATGTGGTGTTTCCTTAACTTACCTTTATCCTTCCCCTCACACAGGTACCGAGATGCAGCCACTGCACACTCCTCATTCCAAAAGGAGTTTTTTTGGGTTTTTTTTTAGTGTGGGAAAGAGGACAGGAACCTTTCCTACAGGAAGGGGATATCCCCTGCCTTGAAAATTAAATATACCCAGCTCTTCCACAATATGAACTAAAACAAGTAAAAAGTAACCATGAACTATCCAGGCCCAACCGAGCAGCACGGCAGGCTCCTTCCCTGAACGCATTCTGGGAATATTCTAAGTATTTCTTAGTATTATACTCAAGTATTTCTAAGTATTATTTACTACCATCTCCAAAGGGGGGATTAATTAAATATTATCCTTCTTGCTCTTTTTCTATTCCAACGTTTTTAAAGAGATGGGGGCAAGAACGGAACAGAACCTTGCAGCACCTTCCCCTGTCGCGCCATTCCCCGCTAAACCCACCAGTCCCCTCTGGGGTCCCCTGGGAGCCCGGAGCGGGGAACGGGCCGGGCGCTACGCAGCAACGGCCGTTAAACCCTCACGTCCCGCGCCCAACGGCCCGGCCGCGCTAACGGCCGCTGCCAGCCGCGCTCGCAGCCTGCCCGGCACGGCTAGACCGGGTCAGACCGAGGCCACCGTACCCGTTATGTAGGGCGGCCTCATGGCCGGAGCCACAGCCGTTCATGCCGCCGTCCCGCGGGCCACGCTGCCGTTTCGCGCCAAAGCGCGCGGGCGGGGCAAGGGGCGGGGCAGGGGGCGGGGCGCGCGCGCCGCCATGTCGCGGCGCTGACGGGGCGTGTGGGAATTGGTCTGGGAGGCGGGAACCGCTCCCGTGGGTCGTTACATCTCACGGGATTTGAAAAGTTCCTGCCGTTGGTGCCTCGGTGTGTCTCAGTACCGTTTCCTGATGAGTGTTAATTCTAATGTAACGCTTCGATACAGGCATACACGTTCTTACAGGCTCTGGGGTAAATGCTGTTTATCCCAACTTGGCGTTAACCTATTGGGATGTCTGCACATCATTTTTGTGCTCTGCATGTAAAATTGCTGTGAAAGCAAATGACTTTTTATTAGTACCTCCAGCTCCTGCAGGGCGTCGAAGCTCCCTGGAATGTCAGGATGGTTGAGTGCATGTTCACATAGTCCATACAGGACAAGTCACAGCCCCGCTTGCTGAGCATAGGCATAGAAAATGGAAACAGAAGCTCAGACCTCCTCTTCAGACAGCCTTGTTCTCCAAAAACTACTTGTGACTGTTTCCCATTGCTTCCCACTAGTAAAAATATATAACTTTAAAAGATATGCTAACCGCCTGTATAACTACCTGTCAGCACATGCTATTACCAGCAATGAAATGTGCACCTCTCCTGCCTTGTGTTGGTTTTTGATCAAACAAAGAGGAATTCCAGGAAAAAAAAAAACAGGTTTCAGGCTTTCTCCCCACTTCCTTGCTCCTTTGCCAACTCTTGTTAACTCTGACAAGTGAGATTTCTTCCCCAAACATAGCCTAGATGTCAAATGACATTCAGAGAGTAATATTTGCCATGCGCCTGGACATGTCCTATACTTTTTGCTAGAACACTATAAAATTATGCTCTAAACTTAGGGGAAATGTTTTTTTTTTAAAAGTTGTTTTTTTTTATTTTTTTTTAATTCTCTCTAATAGAATGAATTATTCAGGTACTAATCACAAGATTTGGAGAGGGACAAAAAGAAATAAATACAATATGCCTTTATTTTAACATCTCATTCTTATCTATCAGAGAAGCAGTGCTAGCAGACAGGATAATTTTCATAGTTAGAGAAGGAGATTCATTATTAGGCATGTCTCAGCTTCCAAGCATTTTTCCAAAATTTTAACTTTTATTTGAGCTAAACTGTTCCATCCATACTTGCTTATACACTGAGACAGTGTATACACAGACTATATATTAAATAAAGATGCAGCCCCTGGTAATATTCTGTAATTTACAATTTCCACAGTTAAGTTAATGGAGAATGTGAATTTATGACTTCCTCACTGATCAAGTGAGGCTTGTTGCGATCTCAGGCTTTGTTCTGTGAACAAAATGCTATTGCTGCAACTCCCTTGCTGTGAGAACCTAAACAGGGTTTAGCTGCAGCTTGTTAGTAAACCAGCCCTCAAAAATATTGAACTCCATTGAAACAGACATCAATAAATGGTTTGATTTATGTAATGTAGCATTTTGAATAGGGAGTGTAAGTATTTCAGAATTGCTACAGGAGTTTTAACTTTACTATGTAACTTCTTTTTTTCCTGAATAAATTTGGACCTATCTATCAAGGTGATAAACTCAGCCAAAGCAGCCTTTGATGAAAACAACATAGGACAAGAAGCAAGGCCAATTTAAGAATGAGGGTATTTCCAGTCAGGCTGAAGCCTGTAATAAATCCAGTATTTTCAAACTCATGTGTCAAAATTCAGGACATAGAAATCTTTGGGTTCATGCCTATATTTTTACAAATTTCTAACCAATACCAAAATGCCTTTTCTTTTAATGCCAAAAGCTCTCACTGCAGTCAATAAAACTGAGCCTAATCAGCATTTCTGACAAAATCCAGCCAGTACTAAGGTCTTTCTATAGTTTCCAAGACTGAACTATTGAAACTTGGTCTAATAATCATATAGATATTACTATTTAAAATGGTCTTCCCTTACATAATGCAACAGCTATGCTATATTTTTTATCTCGCCTAAATTTTTTAATTGTCATGCTCTGTTTTTTCCTTTGACTGCTTTCTTGTTTTACTTACATTGACTCTTTCAGTTAAGACGCCACTCTCCTTCCAGTGTCATAATGCCCTCACATCAGTACTTTGATATTAGTGTATTCCCCTGCTAGATTTGTGCTTTCTATTGCATTATTTCTATTATGTTATTTGCTGATAATTTCTCTCTTCTTTTTTTGATGTTTACATCTATGTATCAGACTAATCTTTTGCTTATTAAGTTCCTTGTTTTGTATAAATCCACACTTGTCCTTGCAAGCCAAATTCCTCATTTTATGTATTTTATGAACCACTAACAGGATAAAGACAAGTGGTAGAAAAAAAACGTAATATTTCATGTGTTCTCTTTTTTTATCTCCAGTGAGAAGTAGAAATCCCAGGTGTCTTTCCAAGTTGCCTTTTGGAAAGCAAACTAAGACTTACATTCTTGTTTCCAAGTCATCTGGCAACCCTGGCTTTGTCTTCCAAAATAGGAATTACCTTCTTTGCACACTAAAAATAGTCATAATTACAACTATGCCATAATCAGGAGGGAGGGCTTTTTTTTTTCTTTCAGTATAGATATTTATTTTCTTAGCATGCTGCTTCTTGTATTCAACACCTGCCCTCACACTTTGCATCTTTATTTCTTCTGTTACCTTCCCCTTGTTTTTCAAGGCTATTTCTGATATTTAAGATTATTTCCTGTTTACATCCCTTTCACTTCTCCATGATTTTCCTATCATGATGCAATGGCTTTTTATGTTATTCCTGTGACCTTTCTCTAAGTCTCCAAATCTGATGTGTCATCTTATAAAAACTCTTACTGGACAGTACCATGACCTATAATCACTGCATCAAACTCAGAAGAGAGAGACCTTAACTTACCTCTGGTCTTACCTCTTCTACCTCATGTATGAAACCTTGAACATGTGTATCTCTTCAGATGTGGGCAAGTAATTTGCTCTTTATTGTCCTTTTATTTTCCTGATACAAATTCCTTTTATGTCTGTCTCTATCTCAGTGGAGTTTCTCTCCAGGTTTCTTGTCTTCCATCAAAACTTTCTTCATTTGTGCTAAACTTTAGATTTCTTCTATACACAGTTCTGCTATTTCCTGCCATTTATTTTAACTGTATCTTCAGATAATACTTAAATCTTCATGTAAGAGCTGTATATGCAATCATTTTCATACATCTCTACATGGGCTTTAGCATTGGAAAGATTAAAGTAAATTTGCTAGATTCATTCTGTAATAAGGGACAAATTATCCTTTTCGCTAACTGGTAGAGGAGAGTAAACATAAATAAATAAGAATTCTCAAATATGCCTCTTTAGCTAGTAAAATAAATCCAAGAGAAACATTAGTGCTGTAATCACCCCCTTATTTGTTTAACAGCTCACCTCAACACCGTAAGATCTCTTTGACCTACTTGCCAAATTTGTGAATTCTCCCATTTCCCCAAATACCCATTATCACCAAAGGAGTTTTCCTTCCTCAGGGGTAGCTTTCCCTCTCCTAGGGTATCGTAGCAGGAAAACGGGAGAACAGAGGACGGCAGAGCGCCTCATTGTGTGACCCATCCTGCGCGCTAGCGTGGCAGCAGGGCAGGGGCACCTCGGTGCCACTATCACATCCCATCCCATTACACACAGGCTCTTTTATCACCTCTCCCTACTCAAACTCCGGCCGTTTCCTGAACTCACTGAGCTAGTCGTGGAGGAGCAGCTAGGGTCCAGGCTGCTTTAACTCATCAATAAGGGCAAGTGCTGCTCAGAGCTGTCACAGGAAATACATTTGACATCGCAGCTTTGAAGAAGCAGGAACTCTCTGCTGCCCCTATTGATCTGAGGGAAAAATATTATCGCTAGTAAGGCTAATTTATTTCAGAGTTGGCACTGTGATTCCTTCTCAAGGTTTCCTGGCACTTTCCCATGATGAGATTCTGGGTTCAGTTGCCAACATCAGACAAACATTATTATTCAGCCTGAAATAACCCAGGCTGGATACTTGTCTCTCTCATCTTTCAGGTTGTAGTCATATTTATTTAATATTATTGTACCTTTAAAACCATTATAAATAAATGCAGTACGCCTTCACATTAGGAAGACACCAACTCAGCAGACAGCATGTGCTAAATGAAGAATTCCTACATGTAGGTGCCACAGGACTTTGTGCTGTAGAAAACAGATGACCAGGTAAAGAGGACAAAGAGCAGGATGTGATCTTTGAAAGTGGGCTCATTAAGAAATTCAAAGAATGGGCTATAGATTGTGATGGAAGGATAGACATTCCTTGGATACATTCTATTCTGTGTCTCAGAATACAGCAGAACAGCATTAGAGTTATACATGTTGAAGAAAATTTATCTTTTGAGAACACCCTTTAGACCAGCATAGGAAGATAAATTAAAAGAGCAGGTGTACTTTATCTCTTCAAAACTGAGGAACCAAATGGAATTGAAATGTGATATTCTTCATTTACAGCCAAGTAAACTAGGATGCTCCCCATTTACTGCTACAAAAGTTCAGCAGATCCTATAGGGACAGTAACAAGGAAAACACCAAGTCTCTCCACTGGTTTACCTGTTATAAGAGGTGAGCATTTCTCCACAGAAGATGATGGTTTGATACAAGCAAAATAAGAAATAGTTCAAAAAATTGTAAGAATTTGGTGGGGCTTGTGAAAATTGGTTATTGTTGTTAGTAGAACTTTTTATAATACAATTGAATTATAATTAAAAGGTGGAAAATGCTTGTATGTAGGTGGAAATATATGTATACTTAAATTTACCTTAAGTATCTTTAATGGGTAAGAGAAGGTGGGGAGTCTCTCTGGGGGTTTTTTTGTGGGTTACTTCGAGCATTTTGTGTTGGGCATTTCTTCAAGATATTGAGCAGTGTTTCAGATGTTCTGCAGTATAAAAACCTGAAATTATCTAGCACAATGGAATCAATATTGAGCAATATTTTCTCTCTGAAAGAAATTCAGTCTGACAGAAAAGAGTAAGAGCAATATAAGAAAACTGAGACTCTGGCAAAAAACTGGATACAGAAATTCCCTGTAAAGCAGTACAAATTAGTTGATGTCACCAGAGCAAGAAAACCATAGTGACAGAATAAAATGTTATCCAGGTTCCAGAATACTTTATTATCACCACCTTAGGTCACTAAGCTTCACAAGCTATATCCATCAACTTTGATAGCAGTGTATGTACTCACAGTGGAAGCTAGAAGGTGCAATGCTTTAATGTACTACAGTTTTACATTAAGACACCTGAGTTCAAACTCAGCTTATGGTGAAAACAAAGTGGGTTTGTTGGTCTCAGCCTGCTCTCTAGTGGACAACTGCACATAAACTCAGTCCTCAGAAGAATCCCAAGAAGTGGACGTCTTGACCAAGATATATGGTGAAATTCATAGTCTCTGAACAGCATTATTAGGAATAATAACATCCTGGATATCTGTGTTTCCTGTGCTATTCTGAAACACTGTAAGAGGAGATGTTTCCATCAGCATCTCTATTCGGTCCCTGTTACCAGGATTTGAAAGGATACAGCAGAACTGGAAACAGTCCAATGGACGGCAGCAAAGGCAATTAGATGCTTCCATGTTAGGGAAGAATGAAGATAAGATGACATATTGCCATAATGAAGGAATATAACATAACTAGGTAAAATAATTGTCTCTTACTTCCCATTTTTCATAATACACAACCCTGAGACTCAAATTGTCAAGTGTAACATATAAAGGGAAATCTTTTCTTAATACATTATTAGCTTGTGAGCTTGTTTCTGAAAGACAACTTAGAGACATAGGCTAAACAGGACTTAAAATATTAAGCTTTTACAAGAATAATAAGGATAGCAAGAGTTATGTTAGATAGTATTTAAATATATAAGCAATACAGACACTCAGGATTTTGGATATAACAAAGAAACATAAATTGCCCAAAGCTGGGAAGAGATTATACCTACTGATGCTTTATTTCAAAGCTGCCCCATTCTCTTCAACAGGCAGGCAACAGAATGCTGGAATCTGAAATGTGTGCTGCCTGGTATCTTCTGTGCTTCCAAAGCAAATTCCTTTGTGACTCATTGCAGAAATCAGGTGCAAAAAACTGTCAGCATCTCTGTCTCCATTTATGGCTATTTCCCTCTATATCACTTAACCTCTTTTAAGTCAGGAGAATAATACTTACTGATATCCAAGCATTTACAATTATAAACATATGCAAACTACAGAAGCAAAGTAAATATTTTATCAAGTTAAAGTCTCTTTTTAAAAACTTCTTTACATCTTACTATCCATAGATTTGCTTTTTTGTTTGTTTGTTTTTAATTATGCAATTTTGTACTTTATTCTAGTCTGTGCTGAATATTTATCATGTCATCTACCTCACTCACTGGAATATTTGGACCCTTCCACCTTTTACAAGGTTATGTTTCAAGTTCAGAATTCATATTAAAATTATTTTTTTATCCAAATGCAACTCACTTCATGGACTGGCTGCTATTTACCATGTTTAGGATACTGTGTTTATGGATTTTACATTTTTACATTATTTACACATTATTATTTACATTATTTATTATTATATTATTGAATATTATACATTATTTATAATATTTATATTTATATAATTACTGCTATTCTTGAATTAACAAAAATATTCTGAATTTAGAGCATCATCATCATCTATTTTTTTTTCCACAACTAATCAGTTTTACTTTCAGTCTTGCCAAGTAAAAAAACTTTAGGTAGAATTGAAAGCACAATCAATCACTAACTTACACTGCTCTCAGTTACATATTATACTACTACTTGCTGGACTCTTATTTTTATCTTATTTACCATTTATAATGACTTCATTTCCAATCTTACAATAGTTGATGTTTTACTTAAGGCTTGAGATAGAAAATACTAATGAGAAAATATGAGCTATCATTTACAGATTTTTCTCTAGACATTATAGTTGGAAAGTGTGAACTAAGTGAATTTGACAGCCCCTAAAATCACCAGGCAAATGAAGTAAATTCTTAATTTATTATTAATTAAATGTTGCAATACGGGGAGGAGAGCTGACTCATAATTGCTGAGCTTTTGAAGCTGACAATATGCTCCCGTGAATAAATTTTTACTGCAAAGTTATGTACTTATGGAATAGCTTGACATGTGTAATTTCCTTCCAGATTAAAAAACATAATAATTAGAAATGTTAAGTAGGCCTGAATTTGTCAAGCATGATGCAGGAGAAGGAAGCAGCTAAGACTCATGTAACTTCAAAAGAATGTGAATTGTGCATTTAAGTTGTGGTATGAGCTGAGCTAATTACCGAGAAAGTATCAGCTTTTGCACTCAATAAAAGACATTGCATAGAGTTTGTCAGTTTTTCTGAGCTGACAAATGAAAGGTGATATCTGCTGAAATGAGTTACAGTGAGTATGAGAACTACGATGGTGCCTAAGAGCTAATGTTTTTACTCTCAAAGCCTGCAGCTGTAAGGAATATTAATAAAGCTATTTATATTTAGCTAGTTCTAGTGTATCAGGTACCCCATAAAAAAAAGAGGCTTCCTGATGGAAGCAGTCTTTTCACCAAACAGCTTTCTAAAAATGATTTTCTGCTTTATTCTCCTAATAATTCAACAGCAGCTGGCCCAGGAAAACCCTGTCAAAAGTGCTGGTACAGAATTTCTGTTGTACTTATGACTGCCTGCTGGCAAATATTAATGCATAAAACAAAAATGAGTAAGTTTTGTGCTGGAGCTCAAAATGGTGCTAGGCACAGGATACAGCAGGTGGGCTGGTAAAGCCATCTCGCCCGTAATGGAGCTGCCTCATTGGTAAAGGGCAAATGAATAAAAACCAGGACAGTTAATGCAATGTAAGGACTTAATCTTGATTTGTGATTGTGTAGAAGAGCCTCACATTCTTTATCTTGTGCAGAGCAGAGATCCATGCATGTTAGAGGAAGGGCAAGCAGGACTGTATCTATTCCAGGAATGCAAAGGACCGAATGACAGCCCGGCTCAAGCTGAGCTCATCAAAGCTTGTCAGGGAGCAGCAGGAGCAGAGCTGCTTGGAAAAGGAGGGCAAGCCAGGGCTGAGCACGGCCACAGCACAGGCCACTCAGTGACCACAACGGGCCCTACTGACAGCCCATCAGGGAAAGATGAGGCAGCAAGGCAGGTCCAAGGACCATCCAGGAGACCTAAGACCAACCCAGGAAGAGCCTAGCAGCACATACACCCACAGCGTAGCGCCCTCATAGTTATGGAGCCACAGGCATTCATTTTGGGTGTCATAACTGAGCTCCCTTAGCCATGACATGGATTGCCCGGCAAGATGGACACTTGCCCTGGACCAGAGATACTCACTTTGGATGAGTGGGCCACTCTCCTGATCAAGACACCTTCCCAGCAGCCTGACTGAGACTTGAGGCACCTGGGGCATGCCAGCTCTCCATATCACATTGATGACAGACCTACACCTTCCTCCTGCACAATCCTAGTCATTCATTTTGATTCTCACAGTTGACCTCTGCAAAGAGGCCTAGTACTGAGCCATTCCCTTGGCTTCTGCTGACCCTGTGTATGCCAGACACGTGAAACGGCTGGCTCACTAAACAGATACCAAGAAGAGTTTTCATCTTAGCAGGGAAGCTGGAAGCTTCCTACTGTCCTATCAATTCCTACTATTCCTACTATCAATAGCCTTATTGTCCAAAAGATTACTCTGACTGCCATTATCATTTCAGACATAATGTCAGAGGTGACTGATGTTCCCACTTTCACGGTCCCAAAATTGCAGGAAGATTGCCACACAACTAAAAATAGAAATGTTCTCCAAAAGTAACAGCGATGTGAGAGACACATACAGGGCAGCTGAATGAATTATCCCTAAGAGCAGAAGAAAAAGGAAAGTCAGGTGAGAGGCCAGAAAGTCCTAGAACAGGGCACATGCATCTCCCTCTATTTTCCTTTCCCTTTTCATTATAAATACAGCTCTTTCAGGAATCTCTTTCAGCTGCACATAGATTGGAGCATGGTCAAGGAACAGCCGCAGGCTTGTGCTCTGGCAATTCTTCCCCACAGTTTTATTTTAATTCAAAAAAAAAAGTAAGAAAGAAGTTTGTAAAAAGAAGCTAAAAGGGGCAGCTAAGAGTCTCAGCTCTACACAGGCACCAAGGATAACTATTTAAGGATGTTATGTTAGAAATATATACTATCTCTTAAGAAAGGCTTTAGAAGAGGCAAAAGGAAAGTGGTGTAACTACAGGGTAAGTGAGGTTGTTAGAAGCAAAAATACATCTTTGATCATGCTGAAGTCATGTTCAAATGACACAAGAAGAAAGCTACACACTCTGGCAGGTTAAATGTGAAAACATAATAAGGCAGGCCTAAAAGCATCTGAAAGTAACTAACAAAAGGAATGAAAACTAATAATCCTTTTCTGTACAAAACACCTCAGGAGCAGGAAGTTTGCCAGAGTCTGTAAGACCAGTTGGTTTTCAGGGCATAAAAGAGTACTCAGAGAAGACAAGGTCGTTGCAGAGAAGCTAAGTGAACTCTTTGTATTGGTGTTCACTGTGGAAGAAACTGGGAAGATTCCAAAACTAGAACCTTTCTTGGCAGGGGATCCATCAGAAGATCAGTCTGAAATTGAAATTACTGTAGCAGAGATTATGGAACAAATAGATAAAGTGAAAATCACCAAGATTGTATAGTATTCACTCCAAACTTCTCAAGGAACTCAAGGATGAAAGAGCAGAATTACTCACAGCAGGTGTAGCCTATTGCTTAAAATTGCCTTGCTTCTGGAAGGCAGCAGATGTGACATGGATTCTTTAAAAAGATTCCAGACAAAATCCAGGGAACCACAGGAATTTAAGTCTGATGTGAACTGGGAAAATGAATAGAAACAATAATATTAGGGGATACTTGGATAGATATGATAATGTTTACATTCTGTAGAGGAATGAGTGATGTGGTCAATACAGTCTGCTCTGATTTCCAGAAGACCTGAGTTCAAGTTAGACTTAGGGTTTGCTAAACTAGAATGTCTATGAGGTAGTGAGATAGACAGTAGAAAATAGATCACCCAGGTAGTGTAGGGCAGCCGCCTGGGGATTTTACAGGGAGAACTTTATGCAAAGGGAATGTGAGTGTGTTTGGCCTAGGCCTGGCATCAGTCTTGGGAGAAAACTGAGGAAAATCGCTGTGCAGAAAAGTGTTGCTGAGAAAAATTGCAATTGCCATTAACGTGCTCAAGAATTCAGAAAGAAGTCAGAAGAACAGCATATGGCAAAAGTGTCAAATCAAACCACGAACCTCTGTTGAATTCATAGGGACTTCAATGGCAGGGAATCCTCAAGGAGTCTCAGTTCTAAATATATAACAGCCTAATATGTTCTAATACGTTCTCGCGTCAAATATAATGGGTACTTTTCAGATTTAATGTGTTTGTGACATTTTGCAGTCTCACTCTTCCTTTGTTGTCCTCACGTTGCTACAGAGTCACACCCCAGGGTACTTTATGAAACTGTAACTGATGCAAAAATGTGATTGGCAGATTTTTGTATGTGAAATGTGCTCCATGACATTTTAAAGCTTTTCCTAATGGAATCTGCTTTGTTCTCTACTAGGCTGCAGTTCATTTCTGTTATATGAGTCAGTTTTTTGCATTGGGGACAGCTCCAAATATATTGTTTTATGTATCGTTTCTCAGTAAAATAGTAAATGATACTTCTTATATTAACAGGGATATCTAAAAATACAAGTGGAACATTTCTATTTTGGTAAGCTGCCTAGACTTCCATGTAAATACAATTTTTAGTATTTCTGTATGAAGATTACTAAGAAAAATCATACATAACAAACTTGCTTAATTTCTTTGAGGAAACAACAGCAAAAGCAAACAAGGATAAAGTAGTATACATTATTTACTTTGATGCCAAAGAAGCTTTTAATACAGTACCAAATAAATTATTAATGACTAGGCTGAGAAAGCAAGGAAGTAAAACTCAACTGGGTAACAAACTGGCTTCCTTACAAAACCAGAGAATGATCATAAATGTAAAGGGAAGATGCTAAATGCAACACCACAGAACTTAACATTAGACCCTCATCTTGGTCATATTATCGAGCTGGAAAACTGACAGAGCTGCAGGGCAATTTGATGAGCATCAGGAATGCAGGGAACAGCTAGTCATGAACAGAAAGGAGGAAAATACAGTTCAAACCAAATGAAAAAAAGGAGGTATGTATACCTTAGCAGCAATAAATGTAAAATGTATAAAAATAAAAATAAGAAATTAAAAAACCCCAGAGATTATGCCCTAAATAATAGACTATATTGTACATGTAAAAATCTGATGATAGATATTCAGTGATAGATATACTTTAAAAAATCTACTATTTAGGCAAATGTTTAGATTAAATTATGTTTAAATATTGTGTTTAATCAGTTGGAATGCAAAATATAACATATGTACTGTTAGTTGTTTAGCATCAGGCAAACAACGGAAAATAAAGAAAGGATATGCAGATAATGCTCTCAAGTGAAGAAGTGCTTATTAAATCCAAAATCATATGAAAAGGGTGTACAAAAAGAATTAGAAACTGGAATATAAGTTTTAATCTATCTAACAGAGATTGAAAATTCTTTTCATGAGTTCACTTGTTTGGCTGTCTGGGCAATGAACTGGTAATTATGCCAGCAGACACATCGGTGACTGGCAGAGTAGTAAAATTAATTCTTCTCATATTTTCCTCTTGTTCTCAGTAAATCAGAAGGAGGCATACAATTCTTTGTAGAATCATGGTAGAGGGTGACTTTGCTCTGTTACTCATACTCCAGTTGCCTGTTGTACAACAAAACAGTGCAAAACATGCTGCTCTCAGAAGTTTGAACTTGTTCTTCATCCACGGAGCATCAGTGTCAGTTCTGGGCACACAAAACTTCTTCTCCACTCTCCATATTACTTTTGGAGACGTGAAATCCAATCTGTGATCCCAGTCTTCTGCAGCCTAGAACTGAACTAACTGGAAGGTAGAAGATGAAGAATACGAGGGTAAAGTTTGATAGAGCTGCTTTTGTCAGACTCCATCAGGAGGCATTTACATATAGAGAAAATTGAGTGCTGAGCATAGAAGGAAGAAGGAAATATAAAATCAATCCTGGCTGAAGGAAAGGAATATGACACAAGGCCTCCACTTTCTGTTTCATGTGCAAGACCTACTAAACCAGAAAACAGTCCTCTCCCCAACAAAGCAAAACCATAAGATTCCTGTATGTTGCCTTGATGTTTTTAGGGCACAGGTTAAATGCGGATAGCCATCACAGTTAACTTGTTACTGGAAGGAACTAAATATTGTGAATGTAAAATAATAAAATGAATGGAATGGAATGAAATGGAACAGAAGTCTTCTTATTTTCACGGTGAATTCTATCATACACAATCTGGAGCAACACAGCTGTCTCCCTGCTGATTTCAGAGGCATATGGAGAAAATAAGATTGAAAGCAGTGATTGTGGGGATCCTCTCTCACAGGTTTTTGTGCTGGGGATCAAAGCACAGAGAACAAAATAAACCTTTTTCCTGCTCCATCTAAATCCTTCTCACAGTAAGGGGATGAACTAATCTTGGTATGCTGGTCTGTTTTGTGTAGCTCTTCATAGATCTATGTTATTAAATCTTTCTCAGCAGCAGTCAGTATGGAGAGTCTTCATGGTTTTCTTTCATGACTTTCTTAAATTAACCTATGGCTGCTCCTGCTTAATATTTAACATCTCAGATATTTTCATCACCTTACTGGATGGCTGTAGTATAAAGGTGCTGTCAGATTCTCTGATGAATCTTACATCTGTACCTCATATCTAATATTTTCATAAAGAATTTGTCTTCAAAGACATTCAGATATCCACTTTGGTAGATTTCCAGATTTCATATCCACAAATTAAGATGAAGCCCTCCCTCTTTACATCAATCTCCCAATGATTCTTATCACAGCATTGTCAGCCACTAACTTTGGAGTGCTTAGTTTTGCAACAGTAATGATCTTCATAGCAAATGCAAAACAGAGCAATTTGCTATTAGCATCAATGCAATGATGAACTGAAGTAGATCCAATGATTAAGAGCATGTAATTTTGTAATGCTTTGGAGAATAGTTTCCTTGGGATCCTGTTCTGGACAATTTTCCATTTAATAGCTTCTTTTACAAAGCTTTCAAGATGCCTTGGAATTTTATATAGGTGTTTATAATAGGTTAAAAGGAATATAATAATGGTTTTAATAGATGTGTAGAGAGTGAAGCAGCTATGAAAAAGAATGGTGATAGAAGTAGAAATGGAAGCAATCTTACTACTGTGCTGGAAAAAAAAAGACATCAACTCTGGTTACACTGAAACCTTGAACATTGTCCTTTATACCATCTATTTTTATAAATAATCTGTTGCATCCTCTAAAATCATAATTGACAGAAATGTTGCTTCATCTATGGTATTTGCAATAAAAATAACATAGCTTCAGGCATCAACGACAACTTTATTTTTTGAGTGAGGAGAATCATTAATCTTGAGAGACAATCAACTGCTAAATCAATTATAAAAATATAGGTGCTTTCAGTTAGCTTTAATTGTTCATTATCATAAGAAACTCAAGCACTTGGTGTAGCTGCCTAAGGCACAGCTAAACCAACCTACAATGAAGTTCCAATAGTTTGCATGAAAGTGGAGTTGAAATATTTGAAAAAATATTTTATTTGAATAAATCTTAGTCGAGATCAAGTTTACTGGAGCAGGAAGAAGATGTAGAGGAGGACAAACTGTCTTTCTTTCCCACATTTGCACTGAACAGTGAGCCACATTCCTGGTTGTCACATGATGGAGAGGAAGCCAAGACACTGTGCACCCATTTCTCTCTCTTTCTGTGTCCCTATGCCATCTCCATCATAGTTATATCCAACCTCTGTTATCATAGAATCATAGAATGTGTAAGGTTGGAAGGGACCTCCAGAGATCATCTAGTCCAACCCCCCTGCACACGCAGGGTCACCTAGCGCACATGGCTCAGGGCTGCATCCAGGCGGGTTTTAAA
>JAUBOD010001030.1:119742-132982 GCA_032353885.1 Nothura maculosa | reverse complement strand
TATGGCACTGTGTTTTTAAGAGTATATGGATGATACAGAAGAGAAATATACTCTAGAAAGATTTTATGAAACATTCATTTTTGTATTTCATCTCTTGGCCCCATCACATATGATAGCCTAGACCTACATAATAAGTGATTTCTTCTGGCTTTGCCAGGAGTGCTTACTCCTTGCACCTGTAGGTAGGGCCCTTCATTTTTTTAGAGATAAATTTCGTAATTCATTCTCCAATCACTTAAACTCTGTTGGAAAGCAGTGAAGATGGACTACGTGGATTTTCAGGGAGATGACTGTGGCTCTTGATTCACAGCCATTTGTTGATATTACAAGTTAGAATTGTAACAGCTGTGAATTTCTTCAGGGACATCACTTCATTGGATCATCCTGTTACAGTAACAAAAGACACAGACTTTTTGTAGCCACAGTCAGTCCCAGGAACAGACTTACTGTGAAACAAGAGGTGAGCAGGGAGCATCAGAAGATTAACTGCACTGCAGTAGCACAGGCTTGAACGGGGCATGCAGTTCCCCCTGGGCTGAATTCAGCAACTTCTACACTTGTATTCAAAATTTTTCCATGCACATTTTTTTCCCCCTTCTAGCTGATAACAGCAAGTTGAGAGGATGCTAAACATTTCTGGTGCTAATTCTCATTTAATTCAATCTTTTAACTAGGTACTATTTATAACATGAACTTCTTCAAACCTGCTAACATGCATATATAAAGCCAAACAGCGGAACAATTAGCTCCCTTTTATTGAGCTTAGCACTGTTATTTATCACACTTACTGTAAGCCTTATGCAAGACTTGAGTCAAGCCACAGCAACCTTGTTCATATTTTAGACAGCTCCTTCATATGAAGCCTTTTGGGCTTCCAGCAAAACATGCATGTACCTTTTGAACTGTGCTGTCTTACGCAGTTCAGCCAAACAATCTGGGGCTTGCTGTCAGTGTCAGCAGGGCAGGTTATCAGTTGAGATGTAGGAGGCATATACTTGAAAAGCAACTTTTAGTTAGCATTCATGATGTATTTTAAGCAAAAATAGATCATTACGAACATCTGCTCTGCCTTCCCATATTAAAAATACCAAAGAATAGTAAAGGATAGAGGAAGAAATTACTTCCCGTAAGTCCAAATGGCAAAAGAGGGGGTGGAAAAAAATAGTGATTGGATTCTGTTATGTAGAGCAGTAACAATCCTTTAAAGGCTAATTAGTAATACCAGACATCCAACTTCTCATTTACACAAATATTACCAAATTGTCAGTCTAATTTCAAATACTGTCCCTCCTAAGTAGTCCTGAATTGGCCTTTTTGAATGGAAAAAAAATGAGCATGGGGGCAAAGGGAAGGAGGAGACACAGAAAATACAGCACATACCATATAACGATTTATATTGAAGCTGTATATATATAAAAATAAGCATTAACATTTTTATCTCTGTGCCAGTTAATATTGTTTTTATACAAGTTTTAGATAGAAATTATAGACAATATATTAGATAGAAATTGACAATTATAAGTCAAATCAACATAGACCTGACCAATAAACAAATATACGGTTCTCTCACCTATGGTATATAAATAGGATAGAAATTCTGTATTGCCTCAGGTATCATAATTAACTTCAGAGAAATAATGACATAAATGACTTTTTAGCTTTGGCTTGATATTGTAGATTTTTAACACGTGTTTTCTGTCACCTAAATTGTTTAGGATTGGAGTACATTAGTACTGCAGAACAAGCCTACGTTTTAGAATTAAGACAGACTGCAACTTAACCTACTTGGTAGTGCCAAAGATTTAAAACTAGTTGCCAATTTCTAAGAAAACTTCTTCTTATATTTTTTTAACTTACCTAACCTGAACTATTACTGATAAAGCAAGCTTAGCTTTAAAAAGGAGGAAAAAATGTAGCTTACGCCATCTCGTATCTGCAACATGTACTTTCTCACTGTAGGATGTCACCTATAAAACAAGATCCTACAATTAGATGACTGAAAAAGACACAAATGTAAGTGGATAGTGAAAGTGCTCTTTATTTTGAAGGGAAATAAGACAGGACTTTATAAACCAAACAGCTCATTGAAACTTAATTCTCAATGAAATAAAGAGTTGGTGGCTTTAAAAGGCGCTGATCCTGTTGCTCTCTGTAAGTGGCTGAGCCCTTACTAAGGGCCACTGGGGTTAGGATGGCTCAATTTTTGGGCAGGATTAAGCACCAGGGCCCTGTTTCATGTCTGTTATCTCCTTGTATGTTATCTTCCTATGGCAGATGTGAACATAAAATAGCTAAGAGAGTCCAATGCTCAACACACAGGTGTTTTGATGAACCACAGCAGCCATTTGAAGAGACAGAAAAGCAGACCTGTAAAACAAACTGAAAATAATACAGGTCTTACATCCCCGGAATAGGAATTGGCTAAATTAACATTATTTCTTGCTGCTATTTTTTTTTTAATTTAGGAGCAGATCTAATAATAGGGCTTTAACACCTGTAGCTTTTGCAGTGCTTAATGAATGTGTTTTAGATATTTGGCCTCTGAAGTGGAATCCCAATCCCTATTATGTACTAGGCAGGTCCAGTACTTAAGAACTGTAAATTATCTCAGGAGAATAATTCAAAAATCTGAATGCTACGGACAGCTATAGCCGAGTAGTTAAACAGATTACAAATAAACAAAAGAGGGGGAGGTTTTGGCCGCAGAGCTCTTCTCCTGGCACAATTGTTGTTGTTTTATTAGTAATTAACCACTAAGTGAAAAAGAGTGGGGCAGTTTAGGAAAGGAGCACAACTGGGTTCAGCCAAGAGCCCTGGCGGCCGAACGGGCGCCCCACTTGTGGCAGCCACTCCGGTTCCCTGCGCCAGGCGGGCTCCGTGAATCCCGGCGCCTCCACGTTTGGGAGCAGGGAGCTACGGCACATGGAGAACGGGAGTGGCCCTGGCCGCACCTGGAGGCGCTGGGGCCAGAGGACTCCGCGGCGAGGGCGCCCGGGCCCGGTCCCCCCGCGCCGCCGGCCGTTGGTGACCGTTGGCGGCGGCCGTTGGTGGCCGTTGGCGGTGACCGTTGGCGGCGGCCGTTGGGGGCGGCAGGGTTAAGCGCAGGAATGCGGCGGGAGGACGGCGCCGGCAGGCGAGGCGCATGCTAATCTCATGCTAATGTCATGCTAATGTCATGCTAATGAGCGGCGCTCCGCACGGCAGCCGCGCTCCGCCGCGGGCCCCGGGCGCCATGGTGGACTGAAGGGCGGCCGCCGAGCGCGCTCCGCGGCGCCCCCTCCTCCTCCTCCGCCCTCTCCTCTCCTCCCCCCGGCTCGGCCCGGGCTCCGGAGGCCGGGGCCGGGCGGGGGCCTTTCCCGCCTCCCGTCTTTCTTTCCGTCCCTATGGAGCAGCTAGCCCCGCCGCGCGACCATGCCTAGGAAAGCGGGCAGTGGGCAGCTCCCCTTACCCGCCGGCTGGGAGGAGGCGAGGGATTACGACGGCAAAGTGTTCTACATCGACCACAACACCAAGCAGACCAGCTGGATCGACCCGCGGGACAGGTGGGCGCCGCCGGTGGGGCGGGCTGCGCGGCTGCTCGCAGAGGGAGGGGAGGAAAAGAGAAGAAAAAAGTGCGAGAAAAGTTGAGCGCCGCGCGCAGGGGGAGCGCGGGCCGCGCTGGGGCCGCGGCGGCGCCCGGAGCTGGGAGGAGGCGGCGCGTCCCGGCTAGGCCGCAGCCCCCGGCCCCGCGGAGCGCCCGGGAGCGCGGGGCAGCCGCCGCGCAGCGCGCCCTGCTGCCCTCCTGCCTCCCATTCACTGTGCGCAGCGGCCCTGGAAGCAGCTCGGGCGCCCTAGCCCGGCAAGGGGGCAGCCAGTTAGCGCCGACTTGCAGAGGCGTTAGGCGCTCGCGGGACAAGCGCCGCTGCAGTGTAAGCCAAGGCCTAGGTTTGTGTTTCTGGGCAGGCGGGAGCAGAGGTGGCCTAGGGGGAGCTTGCCCGGCCCCAGGGAGTTGTGACAAGTGTCCTGTGCTGTGTGGGGCCTGCACTGCGTCCTGCTCCTTACAGCTAGTTATGACAGTGCTCCTGAACTTCAACTCCTTGAAACTCCTGGAATACGCCGTGAATGTTAGTGATGTGGTGAGGAACATGGGACAGTGGTTTTTATCACATTTGAAATAAATTGGCCTTTTTGAGTGTTGTATGCACATTACCTGTGACAATAAAAAGCCCTGTTGTTTTTCACTGCCTCTAGAAATAGCGTATTTAAACCTTTGTCTAGTTTTAGACATCTCTTAACTTGTGTTTGCAAAGCAGATAACAGAAGATAAGAATCGAAGTAAAGCAAGAAGTGGAAATTACAGGCTACTCATTATAACACTGCCTTGTGGGCACAGTAATTTTGAATATTTTCTTACACCTCCCGTAGTCCTGAAAAGTTTGAGAGTGTTTATATGCAGTAGTAATATTGACTCTCTCCTTAGTAGATAGCCAAGTGAGTAACAATTATATTGGTCATCCTATAAGGATAGGATAAATGCTGTTTCATTGATAGCCTGATTACATGTGAAGGAGAAGTCAAGCCCTGAGATTTCGTTGTCTGTTTGAGCACTAAGAAATTGGAAACATTTTTGCTAAGTGCGGTTAGAATTAATTGTGAACCCTTGTCAGTCGAGTTTCTTACTGTTAAAAGCAGTCTGGAGTGATTTTGCTCTGCCTGTCTGAGGAGCAGCCCTAATTTCTTAAATAAGGCTCACTTGGGATGCAGAATTCCCTGCACAGAAGAGACCCACAAACACGTTTAGGATAGAGTTGACAGTGTTTGTATTTACAGTACCCATATTTACAGTCTATGTTTATATAAGTGACGTTGTTTGGAAGATAGCTCAAGAACTGTTTGAAAGTTCTGTGATGACCTTGCTGTAGCTCCCATTGTATTTTCCAGGCATATAGAGAATACACGTTATGGCACCATATGAAACGTAATTAGGGCTTGTTTTCAGAAAAAGAGAGGTGATATTCCAAGACTGTCAATACAGTAACATCTGGATTCATGCTGTTTCTGAAACATACCTTAAAGTGTCAAAGTGAAGGTAATAGATTCTATGGAAAGACTTGACGACACCTTACCCAGGTTGATAATATGTTGGAGCTTCATTATTTCAACCTTTATTTTTTCTTTTTTAATCTGATGGAAGTCATAAAGTTTTCATAACACACTTGTGCAGTATTGTAGTTCAGAGGTTCCTGAAATCTCTTTGCTAAAGCAAGTGTAGAATATATATACTTTTATGGACAATTTTCCTTCTGTTCTTATTATGCCACATTCTCAGAATGATTATATAGAAAAGTCACACTGGGAATTTTAAAATTAATTTTATCCTCCTCCTTCTCTGACATCAGCCTTATGCCTGCAGATGACCTAAGGTATCTGAGCACCATTTGGAACCTCTTTGTTGTGGGTACAGAAGTTCATACATAGAAACAAATTGACAGTGGAAAATACCAATATTCAGAGCTTTCCTGAAACTTGTATGTGAACTGGTTTTAATTTTCTAGATTTTTTGGTAATAAAAGTTATTGCTTATATAGGGCAGATCTGGTAATGATGACCCTGTACAGAGCTGTGAAGGAAATCTAGCATCAGCTTCAAGTTTAGGGCTCAGTTGTGCCTGCTTCATTTCTGTAAGTAATCCCACTGACATTAGAGAAGGTCACACTTGCCTAGGTTTGTGTGTTTTAGGAGTGCTCTGGAAATTATTTGTACAGCTTTGTTCTTAAGGGTTTTTTAATGTCTTCTGCTATTTGAGTGACTTTTCCAAGCACTTAATATACTGTGTTGATTTGTTTGGAAGGCAGGTGGCCTGAAAGAAAAGGCTATGGAAGAAATGAAGTGTGAGGAAGAGACATGTAAATTTAGACAAGAATGTTGGAGCTGTAGTAACATTTTTCACTGTCTAAATATATAGATGTCATTCCTTCTGCGTGTAACTCCTCCAAGCTACAGCTCGCTGGGAACTGACTTCTCTGTCAGTTCCTATGAAACTGATTTATTATAAGAAAGGAAATAGCCAAAAATATCAGTATTACCCCGCTACTATTTTATAAAGTTTAAAAAAAAAATCTGCAGAGGCAACTATAATTTGGAGAGGATGAGCCAGATTAAAAGGTGTGAATTGGTTGGAGGAATTCGTCCTTCTTTTTCAAGGTCCCTTCAAACTCGGGTTCCTAAAACTGTATGTTTTAAAACTGTAGTACTCTACTGGGATACAGTAACGCTTTTTGAGATTTGTTTTGCTTTTGATAGGCAAATAAGATTTTGGAGTGGAGACAAAAATATGGAGAGGAAAATACTACCTTTTTTCGTTTATTCAATTCATTTTTAGTGGGCTTCACATTTGTTACATAACTCGCATAGCTTAGAACACCAAGGAGAAACTGAAGGTAGAGAGATGGGAATCTCTGTATCCTCAAATCTTCAGCATTTGAGTGATGTTCAGGTTTCTCATCAGCCATTCGGGGCTCCCCATACAGATATATGGAAAACAGAGCTCCTTGTTGGTCACAGATTATGAAAGACAGTTTTCTCAGTACAAATATGGACTTTCTTCTTTCCCCTTAGAGGAAAAGCCTAGCTTTCTTCTCTTTCACTGACATTTGCTGCTCCCTGTCTTAAGAGCAAGCAGTGTTTGTGAGAAGGTGCTGAGGTCTTTCATCCTTTCTCTTTAGTGGATGTACCGTAGCTCAAGCCTGGAGTCAGAGTGAAAGGAGCATTGGAGAAATGGTGGCGACAACTGTGTTGTTGAAAGATGAACCTAGCATACAGAATGGAGAGCAAATAAAAGGCAAGCAGAAAAGAACATGGCATGATAAGCATCATCAGAGACTGGAAAATACTTTAGATCTATTCCTTTTGTATGGAATTAAGCTGTGTTGTCACAGATGAGTAAAACAGTCTTTACTTTGAAGTATCCAGCCTCTGAGATGCTAGGCAGGTGTGGTTACAGGTGAAATTGATAATTGATGGTCTGCAACCAAAATAGTTTGAGAACAAAACTTCCAAAATTTCTTGGATGGGGAGGAGAAAAAAAGGCAAACTTTGTATCAAGAGTAGCAGCATAATTCCTCTGTCCTTTGAAGATTAGTGATGTTAAATTGTCATGTTAGTCATTTATACTTTGAAAGGTCAAGATCTTGGTTGTGTTTTAAGTGCAAATCTCAACATGGCTAATCTAAGGTGCGAGTAGAGCAACTACCTGATAAAATACTTTATTTAGGCTACTGCTTGCTAAGAGTGATCTCCACTTAATGGTTTACCCTTATGAAAAGGATAAGTCTCGTTCCATTTTTGATGATTTTGCTTTTCCCTTCTTGGTTATTAGCTGGGGATGGAGTTAGGGGGGGCCCTCTCCTTGATGGCTAGAGATGTATTATGATTGCATCCCCATATCTTGTGAATTGTATCCTTAATAAGAAATATAGTCACCTTCCTATTGTGGAAAATAAATACATGATCATTTGATGACACACCAATGTGTACAGCTTGCATAAATCATTTGCTGATTGGACAATTATTTTTTTCTCTAAATATCCTTTTTTCTTTCTTTTTTTCTGCTTTGTTTCAGCCTGTAGTATCACTTGTTGCTTATCAAAACCTCAGATAGTTTGTTCTTGTCTGCTTGTCTGTCCAGGAATGTGCATATTCCCTGTGAAACTGTCTGGTATCTCATTCTGGTTTCAGTGACAGGTTGGGAACTGTTTTTACTTAATCAATGTATATTTGTTTAAAACAAAGCCCATGATGCAAGTGCTGAACCCATGATGAGAGACTAGCTGTGTCTGAACTTCTGACACCTTCATTTGTTTATCCAGTATAAAGTAGAATTCTAATATTACAGTGCTAATATAGCTGTGATAGCATCAGACAGCATTAAAGTACATAGTGATTGTGTATGTGGGTTTTTTAACCAGTCTGTCATTTGCTTGGGGCTATGGGTTGTTGATTTTAGCATTAGTGAAAATGGCTATGGTAACTTTGAGATAACGCTTTTATTCTTCACTTCTCCCAGAGTGATAGGGTTGCTCTGTATCTTTTATCTCGGAGCACATAAAGTTGAAAAGTGAGGAAATGCTACAGAGTATTTGCTTACGTGTGCAAAGTACATACCACTGGTTGAAGCCAAGGATTGTGAAAAATTGGGCAAGTGGTCTAGACTGTGGTTTACCCAGACCAGTGTCTATAGCACTCACCTACTTGAGCTGTTCTGATTAAACAAAGCTGCCTTTACTTACAAGGTGGTAACGCTGTAGTTCTTATGTCCAGGGTAAGTCCCACTTAATGGCAATTTGTACAAGTGAAATAAAACACACCTTTTGTCAGAGCCCTTTGTCTTGCTACGTAGTTCCTTCAGAACTATGTACTATGGTATGTACTATGGTACATTTTCAGGAAAAGGAAAGTGACTTTTCTTTGAAGCAGTATCTTGGAAAGCTGTTTTGATTGTGCAGATAAAGGTCAATCCATAGACTTATTTACAATTTTTTCCCCACATCTAAAGAGGAGTTTTTGTGTTTTTTTTTTTTTCCAGTTAAATAGTAACTCGTGTTCAACCTATTTAAATATTCTGTCTACATATAGTCAAGAAAAAAGTATGGGTATTTGAGATTTAACAGTCTTTATATCCCATGGAGATGACTAAGAATTAAGAGACTATTAAAGGAAGGAATGTAAGGGATGAAAATGGACCAGGATATGGTAGTATTTCTGTGCTGCCACCTTTTCAGAAAGTCCTGTCAATAGAAATGGTGTTAGGTGCCATGAAACTGTGTTCTTAACTCCTCAGCAAAAGAAATAGGAACTTCTGCTCTTTTCATGTGTGCACTTTTGTGTTGCTGTGAAGCAATATGACTGTCACAAGTGTCTTTCTCCCAAGTTCCTGTCACTGAGAAATCTTTATGCTATTAGGAAGTTTAGGACCAAACTTCTTGTTATGGTAAAGCTCTTGTTGAAGGGGAGAGAAATTTTGTTGTCGTGTGGAATTCTTTTTTTTCCAGGAATGTGTGGCTGTTGACAACATGCTTGTGAATTGCTTACTTCTACTGTGTGTGAAAACAGATCAGAAATTCTTTGCTTTTCTCTGCATTGTTTCTAATTTCTCATAGAATGTCTTTAGTCTGCAGCAAAGTGCATACTGTGAACTTTCACTGTGCAGATGGTGGCTGCAGTAAAACTAGGCAAACAGAATGATGAGAAAATCAAGACTTTGAATGTTTTATTGAGTGAAGCAAGCTGCGTAGTCCTTAACTATTTATGTCTCTTGATGTATTTGAGGAAGTCGTCTGGACGAATTGACTTGTTTATGATTTGGAAAGAGCAGATAGTGGCAGCAAGGGAGAGTGATGAAGTACAGGGGAAGTTTTGTCTTCTGTGTTGCTTCAGAACTGTGTAGGTTTGGAGATCTTGGATTTTTTTTTGTTGTTGTTTTCTAGTTGCACGTTTTGAGATTTGCTTGAATACTGTGACTCATCCTAGTGATAGCTGGTAAATAAAACATTAGTGGTGTTGAAGCTTCTACTGAATGAGGTCAATCTCTAGTTATCCTTCTTGGAAGAATAATGAAAGAGGTTCTTGGCAAGAGACTTTAAAGGAAAAAAAAAAAAGATGCACTTTTGTTTAGGTTACTTTTCTTTCAGTGTTTTTATATGGTTAAGACCTGTGGGCTAGAGGCAATCTACCAGTGAGCTGAGCTGAATGCTTCAGTTGATGCAAGTTACTGTATTCCTTCTCATAGCACAAGATAAGATATCATCCTTTGAACTTGAATGTTGTCTGTTCCAGAAGGAAGACAACTTTATCTCATCAACTCCGTATTGCAGTTGAAGTAATTGCTTGGGTATGTAAAGGCATGTATTGCCTTTCTGTGCATGCTTTGTATGTATGCTGTACGATACTGCGTGTTGGACCTGCTTTGATATGTCTATACTGTTTCAATCAACTCATAAAATCAAACACCAATCTTTAGTTAAAAAGCAAAAAGAACTCTACTGGAATATCTTCCATAATATGGTGTTTGTCCTGTTATCATGTTTTCAGTGCTGGAAATAAAAAACTTTTTGGACTTTTTGTATAGGGGAAATGATGTAGAATAATCTGTGTTTTAGCTAACTCCTGCTATGACGTAGTCTTTGTGTTAGCAGCTTTCTCATGTCCTTGGTGAAGGAACAGTGCTTGACACACCTATCTCTCTTTTTGGAGTACTTTCAAGTGCTCAAGTGCAGTCTTGTCTGGATGAACTTATCTTGTGACCTGCAGGCCTGATTTCTGAAGGAGAGCAAGGCCTTGCCTTCAGTGTCTTGCCCTTTCTCTTGAAAGTTTACCTCTCCCAGCAACCTCTTTGACAAAGATGCATGTATTTTCAGTCATAAGGAACATGAATACACGGTGTCCTGCAGATTGTATGCAAGAGTGTCATGCCATGTGACTTGGGGACTTGCACATGTCCATGGCTAACTGAAAATGTGCCCAGTGCGTGATGAAAGGTGTCGGACTCGCAGCTACGTGGCACATACATGCCTTGGTATGTGTCTTGCCAAAGAACTGACCGGAGTGCAGGTGTCTCCTGTCACGTAACTGCGTGGCAGCATTTTCATTTTGAGCGCTCTGTGAAGAAACTGCTGTAGATACCTCTGTCTGTCACTGTTCTGTGACATTTCCAGTTATGGGAGGAGAGAACAATTTGCCCTCCCGTTCTTCAATACTTCGAGAAGAGCAGGTCGGACCTGCTTCAGCTCCAAGAAAGGGCATCCAAACCCCACATGCTCTGTTGTGTGGACTGCAGAAAGATTGACAGGAGAAGGCATTTATTTGCTCTTGATAAAGAAACAGTGTGTGGTTTTAGTCTGTGTTTAATATTGCTAGTTGTTAAACTGCAGTCTAGTCCAGAAACTCTTTCTCATGACCTAAAGATCTGACCTAGAAAGAGTAATTATTCTTATTTAAGGCTTAGTCCCATTTAGTCTTAACTCAGTTTACCCTAACTTTACTAAAAACATTTACTTAGACTTAAAACTTCGTGTCCTGTACAACTTCCTTCCACCAGTATTAACAAAATAACTCTCTCAAATGTCTAAATTCCTGTTAGAAATAACTCTGTATAACTTCAGTTGGTTAGTAGTAAACTCTTACTGTGCATCACAGAAGGAGATATTATTCTGATTTATAAGGTGAATTTTAAACTACGGTTATTGTAGCAATTGGTCAGATCCTCATCATGTTCATGTGCTGTTTTGGATTTGTGGGACGTCTGGAAGGGTTCTGCCTGTCCTCATCCAGCTGCAGAACTGAGGCAGTCTGCCGAGTGGATTGCTGCTTTGGGCTTCTTGTTCACGTAGATCCAGTGCAGAACAGTTGGCATGAAGAAAGTTTTGCACTGTATGAAGGCCAGAGTAGCTGGCAGCCAAAACGGGGAGTTTCGAAAGTGTGTGTGTTTGTTTTTGGTTTGTTTCTTTTGGGATAGGAATGGGGAAAGTGCATTATTTAATGGAGTCTGATGGACTTTGCTTCTGTGGTTATTATTGCTTCTAGAACTGCTTTGCCCCATATTCAGTCTGCTGCATTTTCATCAGAGATGCATATGATATGAAATTGCTTTGTGAGTTAAATGATACTTCTTTTCCATAATAGACAGCACTTGAACATATTTTTTCTTTTCTTGTCAAACCTATGTCTCTGGAGTTTGGCTTCAATTTGAAAATGTTTTGGCTGTTTTAAATTACCCTACAGGTATGTTTATTCATGTTTTATCAGTACAAAACTAAGTAGTGTAATTTAAAATGTATTTTTGTTTTGTTTTTTTTGAGATGCAGTAAGACTTGAGGGACTTGAGAGTTTTCAAGCAGTTTGGGATGTAGCAGTAGTTTATTTTCTTTAGGAAATGATGGCTGAGTAGGAATATATTAGCAGGTTACTTCTGTTTAATTTACATGTTTGCTCTTGTCACACTATGAAAAAAGGTTCTGCCTTGAGAAGTATTGATTTTATCTTGAGAACTATACAGGGCTTAATAATATTTTTGCACAGTCTTGGGGATGTATTTCGAAGCCCAACAAGTGTCTAAATCTGACCCTATATTCCCAAGACTTCTATCATGTGTACATAGTGTATTCACACATTACAAAATGGAAGAATCAAGTCTTTTTCATCTCATTTTGTCAGTGATGGTCTTAACACATTATGCCATATTGTACAGCAACTTGTGACAGGTTTGCAAGTATACCCTAGCAAATGTTATAGCAATTTTTCCTAATAACTATGTTTTCCTAAGATGTCCCATTGATTCCGCTTGTGTTCCTGGTAATGCAGTTTTACTGTCCGCAGACTCTGGCCTAAATAATGTTTTTGTTGCTTGAGCTTTTACAAGTGAAACCAGTACATTTTTTTTTTCTCCATTTTAACTCAGGCAGAATGGCCCAGTGGTGAATGATTCTGGTTCAGAGCGCTGTGGTCTTCTCTGAAAGAGACTTGCAAAATAAGTGTTGGTATGAGCTTAAAGCACAAAGCTATTCAGTAATAAATTCCAGAGTGGACAGTGATAAACTGCCAGAATTGGAACAGGAATGTCCGCAGAGAGCATTAGTGTGCAGCAGAGAAGGCTGCATTCTGATCAGATGATGCCATCTCCAAAGGTCTGGCTTGTATTTCCTCTTTCTAAAGTGAATCACTGATATTCCCTTAAATTTGCTGGATTGAAATGTAGATGTCTAGGGAGGCCCCAGAAAGAGGACTTTATTGCTGTGTTTGAATATCTAATGTTCCTACGCAGCAGGAGTGTGGTCAGAATTTTTCCTCTTTCCCACATGCTTGTGCTGTTGCTGTATGGCTTTGTTCTGTGCAGATGTGAGGTGATGCTTGTGAGGATTATAGCACGAAGAGGCATCATTTAGAATGGAAGTAGTAAATACTTAAAAAATATGTTAGCAAAGCATAAAACAGTGTATGATTGTACACAAGAATGTGTCCATCCAAGGCAGCAATCTGACATGGAGTTAAAGACTTTTTCCTTTTCCTGTTGGGAGTATTGCAAAGTTTGAAATGAACTGCCAATACATTTACAATCATTCTGGTGAACGGTAGAATGCTATGGATGTGAATAGTCATCTGAGACCTCGGCGGGACATTCCTGAAATAGTGTTCAGATGACCAGAGAAATTATGGGATGCAGCAAAGCACACAAACACCGTAGGCCTTTTAGTTAGGCTAGCACAGT
>JAUBOD010001030.1:55928-75351 GCA_032353885.1 Nothura maculosa | reverse complement strand
TGCTCTGTCACCCTCACAGGAAAGAAGTTCCCCCTCATCTGCAGGTGGAACCTCCTGTGCTTCAGCTTACACCCATTCCCCCTTGTCCTATCACTGGCCACCACGAAAAAAAGCTTGGCCCCCTCCTCCCTACAGTCCCCCTTCATGTATTTATACGTAATATCTTTGTTATTAATGTATTATCTGTGTTGTAATATTTTCTAATATGTTTCACAAAATTAGAAGGTCTTTCAGCTGCCTTGAAACCTTACAATGTTTACCTTACAACGAAGGCATTTTGAAATCTAAGGGAAATAGAAATCTTGAAAGTTGCCTTGCATACACCTGAAGTTCTTTTTTTATACTTAAAAAAGGACAAAATAAAAACTAGCACTTTTCCCTAGACAAAACTGTGCCTAAAATACCATTTACTCTGCAATTGAAATATTTATTCAATTGAAATACTCTACCATGCTCAGCTGGCAAAAAGCAGGAAGAAAGAACTGCTGCTTGTAAAGGCTTGCTTGTCGTGTAATTTTGAAGGGCAGGAGGCTGTGGAACCAGCACTTCCTGCGCCTAATTCCAAACATCCGCCCTCTTCACGTGGAGTAGTAGCTACTGTCCTTGCTGGTGGTAAAGTAATCCTTCATATCTTCATTATGGATCATAAAACTTTATGATCTTTATATAATCAGTGCAGTCAACAGGGAGTGTTGAAGCTCTTCAGAACTGGATTTGTATGATTTTGGCTCTGAGTTGTCATGTAAATGCCAAGGTCAGCTGGTGTGTTAGATCCAATAGGTGGCATTTCTTTCACAGGGATAACTGATCTAGAAACAGCCTCTGTCTTGACTGTGTCCTGATAGAAGTCCCATCGTGATGTTTTCTCTCTCGATTGCCCAATAAAGAGCAGTGTTTGGAGTAGAGAGTCCTCCAAGCAGCACAAGGCTTTGCCTTCCCACCAATTAGTTGGTCAGAGCAGTGAAATTGGAGTAGCTCATGGACCCACCTTTGCATACCCAAGTATCTATTTTGTGTGATTTATTAGTGTCTTTTCAAGATTAAATTATCTTGTCTTAAATGCAATCTTCATTAGTTTTTGTCTGAGAACTGACCAATAATGAATATTCTTTTCCACTTTAAATAAATGTGAGATGCCTTGAAAGATAAAAAGTCTTTAAAGGATTGGAACATACTGTTTTCATCAGTAATCATAGGGCTATTTTAACGAAGTGCTCATATCCTGGAATAACAAGGAAAACATCCCAGTTTCCACATAAATTTCAATATCTAATTACATGTCACAGCCCTGAAGAAAATTATGACTATTAAAATCATCACTATGACATAATATCCTTCCTGAAACATTAAGTGTGCAAATACTTGCCTATTTTCTCTTAACAGAACCAAGAGAAAGAGAAGATTTTAAAACTGAACTTTTTTGTTTGAAAGTTGTCAGACAGTGCTGCCTATTGCATATTTAATCTTGCATATTTAATATTGGTTGTCCATCAGAGCCTCTTGAAGAGGTAGGATAGTTTCTGGAGGTACTCTTGGGAATTCAAGAAAAGTAGAAAGCTGGATGGCCCAAACTAGACATACTGAAGGAATATGAAATGTATTGACTTTGAAATCAGATGCATAGGAGAAAGCTGATGAATTTGGTGTTTGCCAGCCATGCCAAGCTCCGTGTGCTCCAGGCTGAAGCTGCTATTAAAGAGCTGGGATGCAGGGGGCTGACAAGGACTTCCCAGAACACGACAGCTATTTCATGTGCCTTGCCCTGCGGGGCAGGACCACCTCAGAAGAGTGAGAGCAGCTCCGTTTTCATGCCCATTTACTCCTTCCCCTTCCTGATGAGGCCACTAGAAAGGGTGTCTGCTGTGAAAGCCAGGAGTCCCCTGCGGCAGCGGCAGCGAAGGAGCAGTTCAGGGAGGCACATCCCGTCCCACGAGCCATGGAGCAGCTGTCGGGAGCAGCTTCCTGCAGAATGAGGTTCCCTAGAACCCGTGACCTGGAGGTGAAAGCCTTAACATCTCCTTATCCATCTGAAATAGCCAGGTGCTTTTCCTCTGAGTGCTGCTCCTTGGAAGGACTGCTGCATAGAAATGAGAGAGAAAGCAGCTGCAAAGTGTGTTGAAATGCAGCATTTTCATCCTACCACTTGCTATGGTAGCCCTGCTGATTGTATTTCCATTTATTTTGCATTGTTGGAAATTCTGTGGAAATATCTGAGTCAGGTGGTATTTGCAGGAACTTTGTGGGTATATATTCATCCATTTATTTTAGCTTCTGTGGATTTTTTGTGTTTTTTCGTGGATGTAGAGATAAGAAACAAATCTTACCTCTATAAGTAGAATGACTTTTTTCTCCCCTTAAGCTTCTGACGTGAGCAATGGGATAGTTAGATTCAGCATTAACTATTTAACTATTCTTAGCTTGGACCATAAATAAATGCCTTGATGTAAACTTAATAACCAAGTTGCTAAATTAGCATGATCTTGTTAACCATAGAAAACCAGAAGGGAAGGAAGGAAGCTGGTTTTCCCAGCAGGCTGCCAGGAGGACACAGATTGTCTGTCCCAAGCTGTCTCCACGGGTCTGTGCCTTGCCCATAGCTGTGGCTGGCGGCGCTGCACGGACTTGCCTCAGCTCATGAGATGACTTGGGTGTGCTTAATCGTGGCAGTCATAAATAAATAAGAGCAACAGATCAGTTCCTCTTGCCCTAGGCTGTGTAGGAACATCTCTGGTTTTTTACTTTTTCTTTCTCTGCCTTTCTGCCAGCCTAGAGAGAGGCGCAGGCGATGAGGAGCCTTTATGGGCTCAGTAGCTCAGGAGCTCCCGTGGCTCCACATAGGCACCTCGGTGTGGCCGAGGTGGGACGGGCCCGACCGTCACCAGCCTGCCCATCCTCACAGTATGGCGCTTGCCATGGGAGTTCCCTGGAGTTCCCAGGGGACAGAGACCAAACACAGAGTGATTGCAGAAACTGGCAATAATCTCTTAGGGAGGAGTGGGTTGCAGTGTTGAAACAATGTAGGGAAGTTCCTGCTTCCCTTGTATGCAGATCTGTTTCTATATGTCTAGATAAGTAAGTCTTGACTCTCCTAAACTTTTATTTTTACGCCTGCAATGGGAATGGGCATTGCATAAGCAAATCAAAGATTACTTTTTCCTTGAGGCAGCCCCTGTCATACTACATTTTCTTTCAGTCATACACAAGAACCATGCTTTCGCCTCTTAACATTTTTGTATGTATTACTGAAGTCAGAGCCTTTCACAAAGATCGTGTGTTTTGGTACTGTTCCATAAGTAGAATTACTTAAGTACAAAATGTTATATCCAGATAAGTATCCTAATACCTTTCAAAATGCTGCATCATTTCTGTCTTTACTGGGAATTGCGTGATGTGCTGGGCTCAGACAAGTCTGGTGTGTTTTATTTTAGCATGGCTAACTTAAAGATCGAACTGTCTAAGCTAGATAGTGAGGCCTGGCCTGGGGCACTGGATGTGGAGAAGGAGAAACTGATGCTAATCAATGAAAAGGAAGAGCTGCTCAAGGAGCTGCAGTTCGTGACACCGCGCAAGCGGACTCCAGATGAGCTGGAGCAGCTGGAAGAGGAGAGGAAGAGGCTGGAAGAGGAGCTGCTCTCTGTGAAAAGTACCCCCAGCCAAGCACTTGCTGAAAGGTGAGGCCTTGTGTTTTGCTGCTATTAATGCCCCTTTCTACACTCCGACCTTTGGACACATTACAGCCCCTGACCCGTGCTGGCATGGGCTGCGTTCCTTCAGTAACCAGGCTGCACAGGCCTTAATGAAATTTATGATGAGTTTGCTGGGCAGTAATGCACAGAATTCTTCTGTACTGGGAGAGAATGTGCCCAGCCCGTGTGTGCCCTGCAGTATCCGTTGCTCGCACTTGTTACCAGCACGGAAATGCCTGTGACAGATGGGAAACAGTAGGGAATGTCAACTAGGGCATGTCAACATAGCGGCAAGAGGGCAACACATCCGTCATGAGGGTCTGCTAACAGCTCTAAGCTGTCGGAACTCGGGTTACAAAGATTATTTTGATTGTTGCAACCTTCAAAACCTTTCTTTGTGAGTTTTATTATGTACAAAAATGCAACCAAAAAAAAGTTAAGTTTCAGAGGAAAAGCATTAATTGCTGCAAAATCTTCCTAACTTGCTGCTGCTTAACTGAAGCAACTGCTACAGTAAACTGCATAACCAGGTATGGGGTTGGAGAAAATCAGAGGAGTTTGTCACAAGGAGACTTTATATGAATTGCAAGTGGAAATAACTTTGAGAACCTCACAATAGCTACACAAATGACATACACACAGCTACATTTCTGTTTTTATCAGTGGAGGGTGTTCATAGAAGCAGTACTACAGTGGGCACTATAACTCTTTCTTACCTCCCTCTGCTGGGAAGGGCCCAGTTTCACCATGTTGTTTTACTGACTGGAGAAGTTGTCGTGAACAGCCAAGGAGGTTTTTGTTGTTGTTACTCATGACAAAATGTGTGCCCAAATCAGCCATGATTTCGGACACATTTATATAGTTTCTGATATTTTAATCTGCATTAAATAGAGAATCCAGAATGTTTTAGATCTGTGTCTTAGCAGAACTGTATTTTACAGGAAAAAATCGCTATCTGTGTTAGCAATATCTAAATTACCATGGATCCATTGCTTTCTTCTTCCATTAATACTAGGAGAATAAGGCATCAATAGTAAAATCATGTTCGCAAATTAAACTTTTTTGGTAATATGACTTTGTAGTTACAGCTAAGTCTTCACTCAAGCTATAAATAGTGGATGTCTTGGTCTTGTTTTATATTTGCATGTTCAATGCTGAAGAAAATTCAGCACCTGACCTTTTTTCCATACATGTCAGATTCCGAGCTCAAGATTACCAAGGGCAAGTGAAACTTTCTCCCATTGTCAAGATGAAATGAGGCAGCAGGATTTTTTCCCCCTGTATAGTAACGCAACTGCTAATTCACTTGTAGATTTTTTCCCCTTTGATTTCCTTTCAGCTCCTTTGGTTTGCATGCTGCAAATTAGAAGTATTCATCTGTTTCCGATGCTGATGAAAGATTTCATGTCGTATTTTGCTCATTGAGGCAGTGTTTATGGTACCTTCTGGTTTGAGGAGGTCTTTGTTTGGTGTTGTTTTACTGTTCTGGTCAATCTCTATCTAAGACTCTTCTATATCAAAACTATTTCCCTCCTCATGACTTGTGTCTGCTAGGAACAAAAAGGATTTTTCTCTAAGAATGCAGATGATGTTACTGAAATGTTAACTTGAGAAAAGGATATGGTTAATTTTCTCAGATCAAACTTTAACATTTTATTTTGGGGGGATGAGAGAGATTCTCCTGTCCCTTATCAGTGAAGCAGCCACAGCATCTAAATCTCCCACGAGCTGCACTGTTGTTGCATTGCTGTTTTCTTTCATGAGGTTTCATGGATAGTGCAGGTTTCCAGTGTTTTCACAGGTGCTGAAAATGAAGCAACGCTGTAGAAAGCTATGGATTTTATCAGAGCTTGATGTGACAAGCTTTTGTTTTTTAAAGAAGAAGAAATGGAAGACTTGCTTTGACTTGAAACAAAAACATTTTCAGTGTAGCCCAGGGTTATTTGGCACTAGGCAGCTGAAATTGCCACTAGTAATGTACTCAGAGTCAATTTACAAAAAGCGAGTATAAATCATAACATATCAGCTTCAAAAAGCAGAGGAAGGGCACAATCCAACTGCTCTCAGAAGCCTCCCAGCAACTCTGCAGAAATATCCAGAACATGCAGCTGTAGGAGGCTGGTTGCTGCTTTCCTGCCTCTCTGCCTTTGTGTTAAGGAGATTCCCTAACCCTTTAGTCCTTGGCAGAATCTTCTCAGTAATTGTATGCGTTGAAACAGATGCCAGACTTCACAACCCTGTAGTTATTTTGCTGTGGCCTGCAAAATCAGTCCCTACTGCCCTAAGCAAACGTGTCCACCTGACAGGTTGGCATTGAAAGAAGGTAAGTGCCCTGCAACTGCAAGTGCATTCCTGGTGCCGAGATGATGCCCCTCGCAGCAGGGTTGCAATCAGAGCTGCACTAAGGCAACTCCTGCTCAGTTCCCTGCAGCAACCCTGGATCCAAATCCATGGGAGGAAGGCAAGTGGGAGAGGGACGGAGGCCCGTGCTGCGCGGCTGCGGCAGGGTTGTGTGGGGTGCAGAAACCCTTGTCAAGCGCTCTTAGAACCCCAGAGCCTCACGTTGAGCCCCTGCTTTGCGTTATTATGGTTTGTCTCCATATGAAGAGTTAGAAATTCACAAGAGTGTTTTAACTTCCCTGCAGTGGTCCCCTTTGTTCTTCCTTTAACAGAGCTAATATTGCTTACTGGTCTTGTACAAGTTGCTTTTAAAAGTGGGATTGGAGCAGTGTGCTGCAGTGTGACTAGACCAACCGTTTATTTGTTTTTATGACCATTACGGTTTGTTTTGGCACTTAATATTCTGCAGTTAAAGTCACTGTTTTTGCTCTTCATTTCCATCTTATGTGTATTTTGCCCCATATGCCTCATCTCCTGGCCATTTTGTAATGCTTTCCTATACTTACATACACCTCTGTTTGCAGATTGAAATTGGAAGAGCGCAGAAAAGAGCTGGTGCAGAAACTTGAAGAAACTACCAAGTTAACTACTTATTTGCATTCGCAGCTGAGGAGGTGAGGCCACGCTGCATAATGTAAAATCTGTTTCCAGCTACAGTTTAGTGGACATGGGTGTCAAAACTTCATTCTTAGATTTCTTTCTGCTAGCTAGATGCCCAACTAATTTTATTTAATATTGGAAAAAAAAAAGAAAAAGCAAATGTAATAGCTTCAAGCATTTTGTTTCCATGAAAACCCAGCGTACCTTCGTACGTTCAGTAAGCACACAAAAACAGATTTTTTGAATTAGTTTTGTAATTAAGCAGGGAGACATATTCTCTTGCCACAGTGTTAAAAGTAGTAAACAAAATCAGAAAGTATCTAACTGGTCAGTTTCCCAAATGCTGTCAGTGAGGAAAAAGAAATAGTTTCTCAGACATCTGTGTAAAATGTGTCAATAGAACTTTTCTTTGGTGCAGTAGCTGGCGACACTCGATGGGCACATGTATGTGTAAATATTTGTGCGATCCTCATTTTATTCTTCAACCATTGACCTGTGCACTAAGCCCTTCCATTTCATCCTTGGGATCCAGGCTGCCTTAGCCATTTCAAATACTGCAGCTGGGGCCTGGGAAGAACATCTAGATTGGTGACTAGTGGGCAAAGAGTCTCTTAAATCCCCTTTCTAAAGATGTTGTGCTCCTGTTTGTGCTTGTGGACCTCCTTGCCCTCCAGGTTCCTCGCCCAGTGGCAAAATGTTTCGAGTTAATCACTCTGTTATTCAAATAACGTTCAGCATTAGGAAATGGTTACAGGGCAGCCTCCCATTAATCTTGTCTCTCCTGCTACTGTTTGGCACTGGTGACCAAGCCTGGTTTAGTTTCCTAACCTTGACGTGTGTTTGTGCTTTCTTGCAGTCTCTCAGCCAGCACGTTGTCTGTGTCTTCAGGGAGCAGTTTGGGATCTCTGGCATCCAGCCGGGGATCTCTGAACACCTCGAGCAGAGGGTCGCTCAACTCGCTCAGCTCTACGGATCTCTACTGTAACCAAGGCGATCCGATAACAGATTTGGACTATCAGTATAAACTTGACTTCATATTGCAAGAAAAAAGTGGTTACATTCCGTCGGGGCCTATCACGACTATTCATGAAAACGAAGTGGTCAGTTCCCATGGGAGACTGGGTCACAGTGACTCTCCTTCAGCCTCCGACCATCCAAAATTGACTGAACCTCCCAAATCTGTGACATCGCTGTCTTCAAGATCCTCGCTGTCTTCCTTGTCCCCGCCAGGCTCCCCTTTGGTTCTGGAAGGTGCATTTTCCATGTCTGCTCAGCATTCCCCTCTGCATCACCTCGCTGCAGACTTTGAAGACTGTGACCTGCCGGGTGACTTTGCAGGCATTAGTCTCTGCGAGAACCAAATGTTCCTGGACTCTGATGCCAGAGCAGGATCTCGGATCCCTACGGATGATAAAGATCTTAATGCGAGCATTAGGCAAGCTCTGCCTCCTCTACATGAAGGAAGTGCAGGTAATAAAATTGTAATATCAAAGCTATGCATAAAATGAAAATTCTGAGCTAGCTGCTGGCTTATGAACAAAGAGATTCCAGTCATGGGGCTGAGGGATGGAGTGAGTGACACTGCCTGCCTGGGCCGGCAGTCGGTGGCTCTGAGGGACACCCCGTAGCTTCACGTCTCGGGTCCTTGGAGATGTGTTCACCCCAATTCCATGTGGACTTACTCGTAGCTGTCTCAGGAAAACCTTGTCTATTGACTTTTTTATCATGTAAAGTTAACAAAGAAGGACCTGGAGACATGAAGAGATTCATGGTGTTCCTATGTATTGTGAGGGCATTTGCGGAAAGTGCAGAAACATCCTGTGCTGTTTTTTTAGTAGCTAGAAATCAGAAATGAAATTTCTCACCGAAGAATAAGTTACAAACTGGCATCCTCAACCTTAGAGATATCTGGACTTACACTTAGGATATCTATATGTGTAGATAATTGTTTGAACCTGCTGTCTCTGCAGATTTGAGATGAGAAAGATATAGGGAATTGCCACCTTCCATGCAGTGCTGTGAGATTCTATAGGCATTTCTGGTGTGGGCTTCAGACCTTTTAGCTTTTTACCTGTCTGAAAGTTAGACAGAGCACCACACAGTCTGTGGGTAACCTCAGAGGAATGAGTCATCCTATCCTGAAACATCCTTCCCTTTAAGGAAGATGGGATAAATCACCCTGTGAAGCTGCCTGTCTGCTTCTCTTGTCTGGAGAGAGATCCTGATAACTGGTCAACATTAACTTTGAGATGTCTGAATTAGGTGTAATTGATTCCACTTCTTGCATGCAGTAAAGCAAGGTAGCACAGTTAGTTTTCCTACGTGGTCATTGCCGTGACAGTCAGAGCTATAAAAATCCCTGCTGCCGAGAGCTGAGGGCTGGTGCAAAGCTTGGGAGCTGGGACTTGGCTGCCTGCTGCTGAGGCTGCCCATGGGTTGTGCACTTACCCATTGACTTTTCTAATGTCCTCCTTGGTCACACTGTTTAAGTATCTTGCAACCGGCTTGTTTGTGTCCACTCTATCTGGACAGTGAAGAAACTGAGGGAGGCAGATTTGTGCTAGGGCTGAGCCCTGGCAGCCCCTTTGCGATGCACCCGACCAGCCCTCCTGAGAACTGCGTGCTGAGTTATTGGCTTCACCTCGTAGAGTGATCGTGTGGCCGAGCGGCAGCCGGGCGCTCCTGGGTCGCGCTCTGCAGTGTGAGGCCGTCTGCTCGTGTTTCCCCTCCCCTGGAGCTCTTCTTTTTGACTCTGGCTCTCTGTGGAGGAAATGGACCCCAGGAGCTCAACCCAAAGAAAAAGGGTGTTTTTCTTGGGGACGCTCTTGTAAATACTTTCATATGCACTTCTGCAGAAGAACGGCGTGTGGTGACAGGGTGAATTGGTTTCCAAACGCTTCACGTTCCCAGTTCCAAATTTCTGGATCTGAGCTAAGGTTGGGGATCAGAGGAAATCCGATAGCCCAGCTAGCGAGTGCATCGTCCAGCATTGTTTCAAGCTTAAGCCCTCGCCATAGGAGCTTACCCATTTTTAAAAGGTATTTGGAAACTCAGAGATATAGTTCATAATAAGCAGTTTTATCTTTAGTAACAAGAAATTTCTGTAACATTAGTTAGTGTAAGTTGTCACACTGGTTGTTTCTAGTTATTTTGGTGTTGAGCAGAGGGACAGCAATGTGGCATCAGCAGAGAAAGGTGCAGGGTACATAGTATAAGTTGGGACTCCATCCGACACTCTCACTGTGCAGAAAGAAGAAGAAGATAAAATTGACTGAAGTCCTAATGGTCTGAGCCTGTGAAATGTAAAGTGGAAAAACATGAAAAGAGATTTAAAGCTTTTATTTTGCCTTCTGTGTCTTCCTGCCCTTTGTCTTTCCAGCATAGCGGAGCACTGTAGTCCTCTTGCTTTGGAACTGAGAGAAGATGAAAGAATAATTAATTTTCCTGCCTGTATTCCAGCAGCATATCTTTTCCAACTTAGCTTCTTTATTTCCTTGCAGTCTGGCTGGGAATCATTTAGTCTGAGAACTGAATGGTGGTTTGAAATTTAAGCATACATTGGAGGTACTAGAAATTAATTCCGACTCATTTTTTTTTTTCCTGTGGAAGCTTATTTTCTTGTATCATTGCTTTCAGAGGCACCATATGGTTATCTAATATTTTAGAGCTCTTTAAGGACCTGTTATTCTGGATATAGTCAGGGCATTTTAAAGTCTGAAAGCAGTTAGGATTTTACAGTATAAAAACATCTTGTTATTCTTCACAGTGACTCTTGCTTCCTCATGTAGGGTCATATATATGATGGAAATTATTTTAAGATCTGTTTGGAGGCTGCCAAAACAAGCCCTCGGATTTTGCAATGGCAGAAGTTAATTAGGCTTCCTATACTGCTAGTTTCCACAGCAAAACAGGCCTCCCAGTGAGGCTTCAGCACAGCAGAGGTACGGCACGGAGCCGGGATTGCCTCGGCGGTTCTGCTCACTAATTTCAGTCTCGGAACTGCTGTGATGCTGAATGGAAGAGTTTTCCAACACACTCAGCCCGAGGCATCACGGCACGGAAACACTCTCTGTGAGCACCTGAGTTTGACCAAACTGCCAGCATGTCCCTGGGGGCAGGCAAACACCTGTGGAGGGTACAGCGGGGGCGCTGCTGCCCTGGTGCACGCTGCTGTTCAGGTGAGGAGCGCGCTGTCCCCGGAGCGGGGACCGGCCTGCGCTTGCTGCTCCCCGTAGGCCCCTGCTCTCCGTGGGGACTCCAGCCCCTCCTTGCACAGTCCGTGTCTGTCATTGTCAAAGTCACTTCAGGCTGCTGTTGAAATTCCTAAGGGTGATCAATGAATTGTCATCCCCTTCACCCCTCGCAGGGCGGGGGGAAGGAGAACAGCACTCCATCATCAAGGAAAAAGCATTCCTACTGCCGTAAGTAAAGGCAGAAATGCAGCAATCAGTCATCTAATCTGAAGCCTTCCATTTTAAACATCTTAACAAGATGTAAAGTCATGATTCGGGTGGGCAGTGTGATGCATACCAATATTCCCAGATGAAAGTGCTCCGTAGGCCCTCAGCTTATTATGCTGCAGAACAGGTCTTTGTGTGAGTGCTGCTCTTCACTGCAGGACACGAGCGTAAAAATGCAAGATGAGGATTAAAGTTAAGTAGGAGTTGATAGTAAAGACTCCGTAGCATAAAAAGTTTTTGATAATAGTAAACCAGAGGGGATTTTTCATTTCTAGCAGTTATATCACTGGAGAGAGGGGCATCTGTCCGACTTGTGCATTTTTCATAAGCAGCAGGCAGTCCCTCTGCACGTAGCTGAAGTGCTACCAAGCACAGGATGTGAAGGTGGCAAATACAGGCTGAAAGCTCAGGACAGTGGTGGTTAATAATGAAGATAATAAGGGATAATAATTAGCCCAAGTGACATGGGCGATGATAGAAGTCCGTATTTTGGAAAAGAACAATAGCTTTACATTTGCAAGCTCATCAGTGCAGACACATGAATCGCTGGCCAGGATACGCGATACCAGTAACACAGCCCCAGGATGCTGAACAAAGTCAGCGAAACCGCCCTCTGAAACAACCTCGTTAAGGGTCACTGGCTTCCACTTGACCACTTCCTCTTTTCCTGATGATTAATCCTGTGGACTAATTTTTATTCTTCTTCCTTTCCTAGATGTTGACTTACCAAGAAGAGCAGCTAGTCACCTGCTTGAGGAGAAAGCAGCTTGTGTATCTGCTGCTGTGTCTGATGAGTCGGTGGCTGGAGATAGTGGCGTGTATGAAGCTTCTGTGAAACAGTAGGTTTGAGAAATAGTATAACTTCTTCCATCCAAAGATACAACTGCACAGTTGTATCAGCATTGGCAGTTTATCAGTCTGATCCTTTTATAGATATTTTGCAGCTTCATATTGAAAGAGAAGCATGTTGATGGGGGAAAAAAAGGGGGGGTTATAATTACTTTTTAAAAGCTAAGGAATTAGCATTCCAGCTTGTCTGTAATTTGGCTGCTGTAATTAGTGCTACTTTCTACTCCCGTGTTTTCTTGCTGAAGCTGTTTCCTACCAGATGTGCTATATTTAAGCTCTAAAGGCACTGCCGTGTTGCTGTATTGACACTGCTCTGAGTGGCTTGGGTTAGTTTTGGTCTTGTTTCAATAGATGAAACCATATGATTGCACAGTATTGTGCTTGAGTATTTTCCTTTTTATAGAGAGGATAGAGAAGGTGAGGAAACCCTCAGATGTCATGTTGTATTGAAATAAACCAGGCTTTAATATTCATGCTTTGCTGTGGTGATCAGAGTAGGAGAAATGTATTTGCTGTTGCTTCCTTATGATGAGAGATGGATTCTGCCAACTTCCCCATTTGTACAGACTTATCCATTTCTTGGCAGGGAGAACAATGAACTTTAGCCTGAATAATAGAAGAATATTGCAAACTGTGAGAGAAGCTAAACCCCTTATTTTTCACTGCAGTGTCTGCATGTTCCTGACATTAAGTTTTTAAGTATTTTGAGAGATGTGTTAGCAAAATGCTTTCAAAAATGCAGATATACAGATGTCCTGCTGCCAGTCTAAATGCCTCCCTATTGGGAGAGATGAGTATGTGTTATAGGGTTCTAAATGGAAAGAGCCTTTATTGGCCTATGTTAAAAGCACTTATGCTAGTCAAGTATTTTGCAAATTAAAAGCTAAAAAAAATAGATGAGGCTAAATGCCAAAGCTCAAATAGAAAAGAGATTTCTACTGAGCTGAAGTATTACAGTGGCCTTTCAGTCCCATCTTAGGCTGCCTGGTATTTCGCCCTGAACAGGGAATGCCAGTAGGAGTTTGCTCCTTATTTTCAGTTAGACCTGGACTCCTAAAGCACTATCTTAGGCTGAAATAAACTTTTCTCTGTAAAAACTCAGTCTTCACTTGACTGGGTGGCCGCAGTTGTGTGTTTTGGGTCTGATGTCTTGCCTTTATAGACCACTTGTGGAAGCTGCGATTTCCAGACTAGATGCTGATGTGGACACTCTTAACACTTACTGAGTGGGAAGTACTGAAGGGGTAACAGGAGCCTCTGTGTGAATTGCCTGCATCCAGCACGAGTGTCTCTGCAAACAGGCCGTGTGGAATCACTTGTAATGTGTCAGTGCGCTCCCGAGCTCACAAGGCAGCCATCTCCACTGTATAAACTGGCCCTTCATGTTCAGCAACTTAAGGCAAGGGAGGAAATAAATAAATCCTATTAAATTAGCGAGCGGCCATGAAATAAATAGTGAAAAGGAAACCCCTCAGTGAAGTCTCTCAGATTAGTGGTGTCGTGCCTTGATGCGGTATGGGTGGATCTCTCTCCTTCTCCATATGCCCCACGTTGACTGTGGTTTAGCAATCTCCACAGTGATACTGAGCTTTAAAAACTACTGGAACTCCCTGATGCCACATCCTCACTGAAACCTGTCAGAGGGTGCCTGGAGACTGTTGTGCCACGCTGATTCTCTGCAGCTCTGTGCAGTGCTAGAGCGGCTCTTCAGCTGTGAGACCTGAGCCTGTTCTTTGCATGTTCCTGAAAACGGGCTCAGGAGGAGGAGGCAGCTGGTGCTCCTGCCCAGAGCTTCAGTGCACGGAGCTGCCGCTGCTTCTCGCACCTTCTCAGTCAGGGATGTGTCTTTGAAACTTGACCTGGAAATTTTATATTCAGGGGGCTAGAGCAGAAATACTAAGTATGTACAGAAAAATGGCATTCGCTTTTTTTTTCCTCTTGCCTCAATCTGACCTGCTTCAATCATCATTTAGTGAAGCTGTCCAACTGTCTAGGCAGCAGCTATTCTAAAACACGAGCTGCCATCATTGAGGCTCTCAAACTCTTTGGGCTGCGTGCTGCAATTTAATCAGCCTCTTTAGGCTAATGTCATGTGTTTTGTATACACGTGCCTCCATTATTGTTAAAAGTTAACTGTAACTTTCCTAATTATGAAGTGTTTGCGTGTTTGCCCTAGACCAAATGAAGTCGAAGACGTTGTATATAGTGAAGATGATTCGATAATTCAGGAGGCTGCCCAGGTACAAATAGGACTCAGGTAAGTGACCATCAGAGGGGACATTTCAGTCCACAGGTAAAAGCAAAGAGTAACCTGGCTTCATGTTGTCCTTTATCTATCAGGTATGACCCCAGCAATTCGAGCTTTGTGGTGATCATAGTGCAGCTCAGAAATCTTCCAGCATTTTCGGTCCCCCTTGGCTCTAAAGTGTAAGTCAAACAATCAGTAAGTGGTAATGTTGAAATATGAGAATATAGTAATAAATTGTACAAGTTCTCCAGAGGAATGGATTGATTTACTGCTTAAAAGCACTCAGATAGGTATATAACTTACTATATCAAACTGTAGTGGGGCTTACCTTTACAGATTCCAGTAATGCTTCAAGGAAAAGAAATATTGGGGAATTTGCACATGAAACTAAAGCAGAACAAAAGAGATTTTTTTAAATAATGCTTCATTTAGTATATGTAAAATTTTTATACTTTTGCAAACAGAGAGCAATTATTATGTATCTATTAAAACTATATTTATGGTACTTACCATTTTGTGCTGAAAGAATTACATTACCAATCTTTATACATTTCTGTGCTGTATTGATATAAAGTGAGATTAAAATAACGTATGCTTGCCTTTTAAGTGAACTTTAAAGGTAACGGGTAACTTGATAAATTGTGAATTTATCACGCATTATTATTGAGCATACACATGTAGAAAGCAGATACTGCAGACTATAAATAAGGATGTCAACAAAGTGTTCTGCAAGGAAAAGCTAGAGCTGGCATCTTTTTATGAATTACAGTATGTACTTCTAAATAGCACTTATGCAGCTCCAGTGTAGAAGACTGGAGATCCTGCTAAAAAGATTAAATAAAACTGAAACTACCCAAAACAAGGAGGAGTGAGAAGGGACAACATAAAGGAAGGACCTTGAAAATCACAGTTGTGCTGTCACTTGCCAATGTGTGTATTTACTGTACTGATATACCTAGTGGTAAAAATTGGGACTGAAAAATGACGTTATGCCATATCTGTATTCTCTAGAAGATCCAGTTGGGTATATTAGTATTTCCTGGAATGTTTCCATGCAGAAGAGATTTTTATTTAATGACTTCAAGATTTCTGTTTCTGCAATCTATAGTAACTGTTTACTTCTCGAGCAGGTAGAGCCTAGCTGAGTACTTACTGACTTTGCTTCCTCACAGTCATAGGTTTATCTCAGCAAAGTTGGAGGTACTGCTTAACAACTTACTGGTGTGTTCACTACCGTTTCTTTCTGTCTGAGATGTGATTGTCAGTCTTTTTGATACTAAATTAGAAGATAAAGACTTGGATAGAGATAGAAATAATGACCTATTTTGCTGCTGCCTTCCCAAGACACTGAAATACCGTCTGAGGGAGGTGCATATGCAAGGGGTAGCGGGAGCTTCTCAGCCCCTTCTCTCCTTTCCACCTCTCTTTTTTCCCGCCTCTGATTTGTTGCTGTGTCTTGTCTCACCGTGCAGTTTGGGTTAGGTAATGGGGTCATTTGCAATCATGCATCATGCAGAAAGCACCGGTGTAAGTAAGTAATGTAAGTGCCGGTGACGTTGTTGGTGTTGTTCCCTGCAGGTACGTTAGAGTAGCTGTGCTTCCATCCTCAGCCGACATCAGCTGCCTGTTCCGCACGCAAGTCCATCCCGCCGCGGAGGCGGTTCTGTTCAGCGAGCTCTTCCGCGTGGCCATTGCCCAGGGAGCGCTGCTGCAGAAGACCCTGCGCGTGGACGTCTGCGCCGTCACCAGGAGTCGGCGGGAGCAGTGCTTGGTAGGCAGCTTTACTCCTGCCTCTTGCAGCTTTAGCCCTCTCTCTTTTTCAGTACTTATTTTCCCTCTTTTTTTCTTTTTTTCTTCCTTTTTTTCCTTTTTCTTTGTTTTGTTTTGTTTTTGAGATTTTGTTTGCTTTGGGCACACATCTGCTTACTTTGTCTCTGGATATTCTGGTGGTCAAAGCTGCTAAAATTCCAAGGCAGGGTGCTTACAGACTGCCCTGCTGGAAGCTGGGCTTGGTTTGTGCCCTGGTTCCCGTGATTTGTCTGTCTGCTTGCTGTGGTCATGGCGGAACTAGCGCTGCTTTGTCTCCTCTCAGAATACTTCTCTGCTGGCTGAACCAGCTCAGTTCTGTCTTTCACCAAGTCTTAGTAGCTCAGCGAGACCTATAGTTACAATACCAGAGGAGATGCAGAAATTGGTGGCTGGTCGGATTCATCAGCCCAGGCTGCTGCGAACAGCCACTGTTTCAAAGCTGTGGATGTGAAGCTAATGCCTGGCACCTGTGCTGGCCTTTCTGGTTAGTGGCTGAACTCATGGGCTTCTCTGATGTGAAGAAAACCAAGGGTTTTCCTCTCGGGTGAAGGAATGCCTGCAGGACACACCAAAAAAAAAAAAGGACAGGAAACCAACAGTGAAGGGGCCACGAGGGGAAGGTTCCTCACTAGATCCAAGCAGGAGCTGCGAGGAGCGAGCAGAGCCTTGGCCAGAGCGACGCGCTCGGCCCAGGGCCCCTGTGGCTCCCTGCGGCTCCTGCGCTTTGCCAAAGAACAGCGGGTTTTGAGGGCCAGGACAGGCCCAAGCAGCGGCGCCTGGCGGCACAGATGGGTGTCTGCTTGGCTGTGTGGGAGGGTTTTGTGGCCTCCTTCCTTGTCACTCCTTCTGCCTCTTCGCTGCTTAAACCGCGCAAGGTCGTCCGTCATTGTTGGCTGCATCGATGATTTTGGTGGTGGAACAACTGAAAAATTGACTTTTCAGTCAAGACTTGCTGTTCTGTATGTCGATGCTACAGGTTTCGGTGCCCCAGCTTTCCGTTATTGAGTGCTGTAGGAAGCAGATAAATGGGCTTTGCGCATTACGGTGATGGAGAGACTTTGGTGTGTGTGCATGTGGGGAGAAATTATGCAGGCTGAAATAAAAAATGGCAGGCTGGACAGTATGAGGAATCTTTCATGTATTTATTTTTTTCATCTGGAGTCAGGGGGGAAATGGGAAGATTGCGCAGTTAAAAAGAATTAAGATCCATGTCAAATTCACGCTGCCTGCTTTACATGAAAAATACTGTAGAATTAATTTTCAGCTGTCTTGCAGGAAAATGACAAATTTAAACTTTTTTTCCCCTTTCATATTCTGTGCAGGCTGGAACTCAGATCAGTCTGGCAGATTTATCATTTTCTGATGAGACTTGTACTCTGTGGTACAACCTGCTGCCGTGCAGGCAGATTCCTGGCAAAAAAACCAAGGAGCAAGATGAAGAATCCCTGTTTCTGATAAGCAGGCAGTCACCAGACTCCGTGGACTTGGTGAGCAACGTGTTAGCTTTCCTGCGTCAGCAGGAAGAGCCGGAGCCTCGCGGGGCCCCTGCGTTCCCATTATTCGCATGGCTTAGTCAACCTCCTCCGCTTCCCGGGAAGTCCAAGGTGCCGTTGTCCTGTTGTAGCAAGTAGCACCAAGCGTGTGAAATTGCTTGGAAGCTTGTCCAGAGCAGCTTCTCGGGGCTGTGCTCGGGTTTCGGAAACACTTCATCTATGTTTCCTTTTAAAATGAACGTTATCTAAAAATTGCCTTTGCATTTTTCACCTTACTTTGTATGTCGCTCATTCTGGTCTCTCATCTTCCCTTTCCTTATGAACAGGATGCTGTGTCAGCTCTGCTGGAGAGAACATCAGCCGAGCTGGAAGCAGTGGAACAAGAGCTGGCCGAAGATGAGGAAGAGGAAGAACAGGAGCAAAGAGGCTCTGAGGAGGACTGGTAACGCTGCTTTATCCCCTCGGCTGTGCATGTCTGGATGCTTTCTTTCATTTATTCCCATTCTTGTATTCCTGAAACATTGAGGGGAGATGTGGGTGGAGGAAATCTCATTCTCTTGTGTAGTCCATTTATTCACCTTCTAGGTTTACAATTATCCTAGTTGTTTCATGAACAACCTAAGCCTTCCTACAGCTCTCCCTGGTTGGCCTTTTTAGCTCAGGAATAAGCCCGGGTTACTTCTGTCTGTCCAGGTTAGAAATGCTTGTGGAGGCAGCTGATGAAGTGGTGGATGAAGAGGCAGGCGGCCCGAAGCCGCCAGCAGACGGCAGCCGTGCCGGTGCCGAGGGGCCGCGCGCCGAGGCCGCCCAAGGCGAGGGCGGAGGCGACAGCGCTGAGGCCCGGCAAAGCCACCAAGCTCCCCCAGCGCCGCCACTGGTGAGCACCTCGCGTGACTCCTTCTACTGCACCTAACTAGCTCTGAAGACATTGTCTAGTTTTAAAAAATGTTTCTCAGTGGTTAAAGCTAGAAGCCTCCTGTGGCTGAGCATTTACAGTTGGATGTGGCCTTTGCTCACACCTCAGCACATTCACTTGAGAAAATCAGGTGGCCACCCCAGAACTCTGCATGGGACCCATGACAGACACGTGGCAGAACTTCCAAGTCAACTAGCTAGAAAAGTCAGTCTCCACATTTTTATGTTGGGCAGAGAGAATATTCAGGATACAAGTGCAGTCCAGTAACTTTAATGTGTGTATATCCAAAATACTTCTGCATATCTGTTTTATTGCTACTGTTTTTTTTCCTGATTTATCTGTTGGGTTTTCCTTCAAGTAAATAAATAGTGGAGCAGTTGTCAAGACTTTAGACCAGTGAGGGCATTTCCGTATTTCCTTTTATTCTGGGGTGCAAAACACAGACACTTTAGCAAGTAGAAAATTCTGAAGTGTGTCACAAACTGCTCAGTTGAACTGCCTCCATATTGCACGGAATGAGATCGTGGGTTAGAAATTGTTAACTGTTTGTGTTATGTAATACCCCACTTTTCTGAAAACACCTTTAGTAAAGAATTAGTAAAGCCAGGTTGTAGCATATACCCTAGAGATAAATTTTTAGTGCACCTTTCTATGTGCACTAAATCTTGGTGAAATACTATTGCATGAATTAGACCTGCAGGTTCTGTAACACAACAAAAATGAAAAGACAAAGGATGACATCTTGTTCCTTCAAATGTATGACACTAAAATGTCTGACACCTCAATGGCCTGCTAGGAACTTGCTAGGAACTGCAATTAATTTCCCGTTATGTGGCAAGATGCCAGATGAGCCGAGGGCACAGAATACAAGGACTGTGTTCTGGGTAGCAACTGAACACAGAGCAAAGCTCCAAGTCGGCAAAGGGACATGTCAAGGACAACTCCTGAAGGTTGGGCCCACA
>JAUBOD010001030.1:21894-51424 GCA_032353885.1 Nothura maculosa | reverse complement strand
CCTTGCGCGCCTCTTCTTCCTTGCGCGCCTCTTCTTCCTTGCGCGCCTCTTCTTCCTTGCGCGCCTCTTCTTCCTTGCGCGCCTCTTCTTCCTTGACTACTGTGCGGGTATGTGGATGCTGGAGCAGGGGCCCAGAGTGGCTGCAGACACTCCATGCCCGGAGGTACTCAGAGTTTAACAGGACAAGAGCTTGAGCAGGAGGTTGAAGCAGGGGCACCCTGAGGGCCCCTCCAAACCCACACGAGTCTCTGGGCATCAGTTCTCAACAGGGAGGCGGCACCACTGACACCAGGAGGGATTTGGGATGTCTCTCAGCAGACATCCAACAGCAAATAACACATCACAAAACACACCAGCATTGTTCTATAGTATAAATGCTTATTATCCTTGTAACTTGAGCACAGCAGTTCTAGTTTCCTGTCTTAAATGCATAGTAAACCTAGAGAGGGTGGACAAGGTTGGGCTTTGGTTGACAAGGAAACAGCTTCTATGTTAGCTGTATCTACTAATATATTCCTAAAGTCTATGAAGTCACAAGGGACATCAATGAGAACAGTCTCACCGTCTCCCACAGGAAGCAGAGACTTGAAGAGGTGGCACGTTCAAACCAAGGAAAATGCAGCACAACATTCAGATAATCTGCAAAAACGTTTGCCACAGAAGGTGGGGGATGCTGCAAGTTTGCATAGGTTCAGAAAACAGTTTGATAAATTTGTGAAAGAAAAATCCATCAGAGGTCACCAACCACAACGGTATCACCTATTTCAAGCAGTCCTTGACCAACAGGCAGCTCGGATGACAGCATATTCCCAATATATTCCCCTAGCCTCAGTATTCTTTGTGGGTTCTGCCCTCGCTCTGCCTGGCTCTCACTGGCATCTGCCATTGGCCACACGTGGTAGAGATCCAAAATGGCCATAAAATACAGCACGTTGTCAGGTTTTGTAAAACCCTTGCAAAAGGGAGTGCAAAATGGAGCACAGTTTTTAACATCAAATAATGAAACTATGCTTTTTCTTTTGCTTTGTCTGAACTGAAAATATGTACTTGATCCTAAGGTTTTGCCTAGAAAATTGCAGTTTAGTTTGTAAAGCAAATACAGAAAAACTTAGTTTATGGTCTGTATTTAATATTGAATGCAGGATAGAAATCATCATTTTAAACTGCTTCCTGCATTTAACACTAAGCCCACTCTATAGCTATTCTTGTAGTGTAAAGCATATCTCTGCATCATTGAATACTATATATAAATATATATATATTTTTTTTACTTTTGTACTTGAACATGTTCTTCCAAAGCAGCAGATAGGTTTCTATTCGATATTTACATCTCTTATGCCCCTGATCAGCAGCAATAATGAGGAAGGCGGAGAACAGCACCCATTCCCCCTTTCTAAAATAACTAGTGGCTGCAGCTCAGCATTCAGGCCCCTCTTTGCAAGCAGAAAGGCAGAATAACCATCACAGCTGCACCACTCCTTTGAAGACCTGTACAGAGTCTCTGGAAATACCTGCCCCACTGGTGTCATTGCAGCCTCCCCTGCAGAGCACACAGCGCTGGGAAGACTGCACTCTGCAGCCCGCCTCTCCTCTCGGGCTGCCCATCGCAGCAGCCTCGAGAACATGGTCACAGATGAGTTTCTAGGTCCTGCAGGCGTTACCGTGGCCCGGGCTAATGCAGCAGCTGGAAGTGCCAGGGAAACTGAGACAATCTCCAGTGAAAAATGGAACCCCAGATGTGGGGAAGGTTGAAACTTGGGGGCTGCTTTGTGGTGAGCGTGTGTTCACGCTGCTTGAAGCCGAGCACAGACCTGTTCCCCTCCTCCCTACGTGCAGCAAGCAGGCAGAGCCACTAGCAGCTGCACATCAGAAAACAGCGGGCGATGCCTGTACGGCAGAAACATTTCCTCCTGATGAGATAGCTCTTCCGTGAGAAGCTATGCCCTGTTTTGAAGTAAAGTTTCTGTCTTATGTTCTCCTACAAGTAAGTTTTTGGACACTTGGTGTCCTTTGAAATACTTCCTGGCTGTATAAATCCAGAAAAAGACTCCTGTGAATAGTTTTAAGGGATTTTTTTTTAATGTCTTTTCAGTAGGTCTTCCATGTAGAAGCAAACTAGGACATTGGTACCACAAAAAGGTCCTTTTCCCAGTGTTCTGGTATTTTGCACAGTCAACTCTTTTCTCTTTAGATTCACTTTTTTTAATACAAAAACCACTGAGCAAGGCAGGAATTAGTGTTTCAGTTTTTGAAACTGAAAACATTTTGAAAATGTTTTCTTATGCTTTATCTTGTTGCCTACATGAAATGCAGCTACAGAGGTTCATCTGTCCCTCTCTTTACCTGGAGTTCTACAAGCCTGGCCCAGGCCACATCTTGGCATTCAGTGAGCCCTGCAGTATTTTATGTAGGTGGAGAACTGACTCTCTCATAAGCTACTTGAGCAACGTGATTTTAATGTAAAGCTCATCATGTATGTCCTTCCTGGCTGCATCACAGACACTCAGCTGCAATGAAAGTCTCGGTGAGGGCATCCCAAAGCTGTTGAGTTCAGAGTCTCAACACGTCTCAGATGTAGCTGTGGCAGACTGGGGAAAAAATTACTTCCCTGAGCTTCCCGTGCCTTCCTTCTGCTGCAGATTAGTGCTGTGCACCAGCAGAGAACATCTTTTAGCTCCTTACCCCTTGCAGCTCGCAGCCTGCCGCACTGGTTGAAATTGAAATTGAAAGAATGGACTTCCACAGCCAGAACGGCTAAGCCTGACAGAAATCCTAAGTCTGCAGACCCGTGATGTGTCGCTGCATATCGTTGGCTCACAGTAATTTCCAGCATATAAAAATAAAAGGATCAAGAGGCATCAAAAGCAGTATGTACAGATGAACACTAAAGTAATAGAGAATATTACAAGAAAGAAATCACTTTATCTACGCTGTTAACCGGAAGCATGGTTCAGTTTCCAGAATCTCCTAGATGACTAAGAGGAAGATAAAAGTAGGAATTTTCAGAGCATTGCATGTTTGCTGCTTTTATAAGTGCTAGCTAGGGAAGCTGACAAAACCTATGGCTAAGGATGTGTAATTTTTGTAAAATTACTTTAACTAAGAGGAAAAGCGGGGTGGCACAGCGGTGCCCATGTCTCGGGGTGGCAGTGCTCGAGCTCACGTGGGTGAGGGCAGGGCAGTGTGCAGAACCAGCGCCCTTGCCTCCCCTCTGCCGCAGTGTCAATGAAGAGTGCGGCTTTATCCACACTCAGGATCTGTGCTGTTCAGCAGCCTGAGTGGCCCTTTCTGCTCGGACTGTGAGTTCACCAGCCCCAGGAGCAAGAGGGCAGCGCTTGGTAATCCAAACCCCACTCCAGGGAGAAGCAGCTGGAGGCGACTGCCGAGATGGAAATGGCAAAAAGACTCCCAGCCTTGGGAGCGCTCGTCTTCCCCTTCTTGCAGGGCAGAGCTCCCTCCAGCTCTTGTTTGCAGGAGCTGATAAAGGATCCACAGGGCTAGGAGAGGCCTGTTCCTAATCTGAGGTGACAGAAACTCTAAAATAACTTCCTTTGTATACAAAATACTGGAGACTCTGTATTCCCAACCACATTTACTAATCTCACAACAGGGGCATAAATGTAGGGTTTGAACAGATGTGACTAGAAAATTTGTATGTAGCCACATGAACACCCTTGTTAACGATGATCGACCCTATCTCCTATCTAGGTTGTATTAGCTGTATGGTCCTGGGAGGTGCTAATGGGTTTAGTCTTACCTTAACTTGGTTTTGTTTTGTGCCCTTGGAGTGTGCAAAGCATTCTCATAATAGAAGGTTATGTGAGAAATAATCCTTTGGAGGAAAACAGCTATTTTGAGTGTATTGCATTCACTACTCATCTGTGACATGTAGGCATTTTAGCATCTCCTAAAGCAATTATTTTCTTGTATAAAGTTACAGAGGGCTTCTGAGGTAAGTGCATGCTAAAGCTAGACCTCCAGTTGGTGTTTAGCCAGATAAAAACATAGATCATCAATCCCTGGTGTTTCTTTCTGTGGCTACTGCATCTTAGCATTTCTTGAACAAAAAGTAGAAGTGGAAAACAGAAGTGTTAGTGCAAATATTACAACATTTGTAAGTTTGAGTAACAGTTAAACTTAATTCTTCTTTAAAATGGGTGTCTTGTCATGAATAAGAGCACAAGTAAGAGTTCATGTGTATTTACTTTGAAAACAAGGTTAGCAAAGCTTGGATATTTACTTGGAGAGCCTGTCTTTGCTTGTCACCTCAGATTAGGGAGAGACAACTTGACTAACTTTGGATTTCCCAGTGAAAGCTTCTCTACATGGAACAAGCATCACTGTATCGTGGTTCTGAAAAGGCTTTTGGTTGGACAGTGTGTGTTCACGCAGCTGTTGTCCAGCTACAACCTTAAGAAGTTCCCATTGAACCTTACATCGGGCACTAACCAGCCAACATAGTGGGTTCTTTGCTACATTTTTTCAGTGCCTGCCTCGTAGGCCTGGGCTAGGAGTCCCTCACTTTGCTGAGCCTTCCTACACAGATTTTTGCTTGACACAGGTCATTTCTTTGACACAAGCAGTTGCTCAGTATTATCAAAATACAGTCATTTTCCTACTTTACAGGCAGAACAGTCCAAGGAGGACCATAAAGGGGGGTTAAGTGCCGAGAAGCTGATGAGGAAAGCATCCAAGGACGTGTGTCGCCTGCGGGAGCAGAGCCAGAAAGTGCCGCTGCAAGTGCAGTCATTCAGGTAGGGCCTCGTCTGCTCCGCGGGCTCTCTTTACCTACCCTAGGGGACTAACAGGAAATATTTGTAACTAGAATCGAGCATACCTTGTGATATTGTTACAAAATAAACATTCAGGCTGCAGGAAACGTCATTCATTTCTAGTGCAGCTCAAAGCTGTAGATTCCAAGGGCCAGGTCTCTAGCTTGCTCACGTGACAAATGCAGCTACTTGTCAGCTTGAGTGGTGGAGGGAAAAAGGAGATGGGGAGAAGGGAAAAAAGCACCTTGTAACACTCTGTTGTGTCCCCTATGGGCTAAGCAACTTAACCAGCTGTCCCCATGGCTCAGCTGGGAAGTTGCCACTGTGCTTTAAGTAATAGGAACTTTGCAGTGCTGCAGGTGCCTGAAGCAGGTCCTCTCCTGAGGAGCAGCTGGGCAGTGCACGTTGCTTGGGCAGCTGGTGAAACATCCCTGGGCTCTTGCTCAGACTGGTGTTTCAGGGGAGCAGGGTCTCTCTCTGCCTTTCGGTTGCAGAAGCAGCAGAGAGGACATGAAGGGAGTGGCTTGGTTCTCACTTAGCATGAGCCAGAACAAGCAGTTTATGGCTCAGAGTTCAGTTTTAACTGGAGCTAATTCCTAACGATCTAGACACAAGTGGCAGACTAGCAGCCTGAGGGCCATGCTTCCCTACAGAGTTTAAAAAAAAAAAAAAAAAAAAAGCTTGTTCTCCCAGATGGACTTAAGATAAATTTTTAAACTTTGATTTCTAGATTGCTTTGTATGAATCTTCCTCCTGGGCTTTGGCATCAAGGCCTAAGCATGAGGAAGCCCTTGACAAGAGCATCTCCTCTTGCAGCCACCTCTGTGTAACTAAACTCACTGTGGGTTTTCCAAACTCATATGAGCACTCGTGTGCTCTAGCATCAGGACTCAGCAGTAGATGACACTGAGTGATAAATACTGAATTACTGATAAATACTGAATAAGTTGTTTTCTTTCCTGCATTTAGGGAGAAGATAGCATACTTCACAAGAGCAAAGATCAGCATACCAGCCCTTCCAGCTGATGACGTGTAAATGATGCTTTTTCATTGAAGTGGTTTTCTACTTGCTCATCCTTCCCTTTAGATGAACTTGGTAGTTCTAGTGACCTGCTTTTAAAGATCTTCTATTTTACATTCACCATGGCTGTGTTTATTTGTAAAATACAGTAAGTTGATTTCTTCTATACTTTTAAAAAAAAAGAAAAAAGAAAAAAGGCAAAAACCCAACATCCAGAAAACCAAAGTAGGTTAATTTTGGTATACTGTTGCTGATTTTGTACAGTTTGTATGTATTGCATGTGTGCTTTTCTTTTGTAAAGTTGGAACAGAGGAACAAAGGCGCAATACTAAGCCTGTATCCTGTTGAACCGCACTGCGTTGAGAAATGCTACATTCAACAGAAGAGTGTTTATCTTTTCACTATTTTCATGTGAGCAGACTGTGAAGATGGCTGTTATGCCATGCAATATTTTTTGTACAAGAGTGTGACTTTTATAAGTTGAAGCTAACCATAAGTGCAAGCTCCTTTCCAAAACATCAAGGCTGCCTCTCAAGAGCTGCTAATTAGATTCCAAGCCCACATTGGAATTTTGTTTCTGAAACACAAGTTTATTCTGGTTGTTTTTTTTTTGTTTGTTTTGTTTTTTTTTGTTAATTCTTTGTAGGAAGAGACCGAGTTTGGTGAATGTACAGTACTTTGACCTGCACTAAAAGGTTTCTTGCATCTGCTGGAGAGTGGGATGGCAAGGCAGACAAGTAACCCTAAAGTTTTCATGAGACTACCAAAAGGGCAGCTCCTTTCTGAACTGGAAGCTGAATCAAATTTATACCACCAATGCTGAAATCAGAATAGTTATACCCACCGCAGTAGAGAGAAAAAAAAATCTCATTTTTAAGTGTAGTAGGTTTTTTTGTCCTGCAGGTTGTCTGCTACTAGGAAAATGTAAAAATTTTGCAAATGGGGATGTTTTCGTTAAAGTATTTGTACCAGAAGGAATCTCTTTAATTCTGTCATATATTCAGATATCAGAAGTCTTAGTGGCATTTTAAACCCATTCTGGAAAAGAAGTTGTTCCTAATGAGGGAGGCTTAACTTATTTCAGTAGAATAAATACCATTTAAAAAATACATAGTATCAGGCTGTACAGGCATAATGTAAAAGTGAAGAGCAAGTGCAGGGGGGTTGGACTAGATGACCTCTAAGGTCCCTTCCAACCTTACACATTCTATGATTCTATGAAGTCTCCCATTTGTCTTACCCGAGCCAACCTGCTAGGAAGACGCATCCACTTGGATTCACTTTGCTGCAAGTCCAGCCCCTTATATGCAGCACTGGGTGTTTAAAAATCCCTGCCCTGCTCAAGCAGCTGGGGTTACTGTGTGTGCTGTGCAAGCAGCTAGACCCTGCGCGGAACCTGCTAGGAGAAAATGAATCCTTCTGTTGCACTGGGCTCTGTTTAACTCACTAGGGAAACCTGCCCTCCCAAGCAGCAAGCCGGCAGCCTGGGCTTCATCTTCCCACAGGCTGCGCTGACCGTGTGTGCAAGTGCGGGAGAAGGCGGCTCCGCTCCCGCTGCAGCTGCCCCGGTGACAGCGCTGTGCCCAGGGAGCTCCCAGCCTTCCTGCACAGCCAACACTGCACGAGCTGGGCCAGGGTGGCAGCCTGAACAACTGCCCCCTTTGGTTTGGGTTTCCTGGGTTTAAGATGCATTCATGTTTGAAAGGTCAAATAAAAAAATTAAAAAATCTGGAATTATTTAATGTAGAGGTGAAATGAAGGTTGACTGTTTCAGCTCCTTAATTTGATTATATAAAATGTTTGTAGAATGATGTTTAGAGGTGTACTTTTATGATTTTTCTTTTATTTATTTACAGTCTTATTTATGTTCTGTTTAAGATAGTTCAGTTCTGGCCATAAAAATGTTTGACATTAAGGATACTAGTTGTGGCAAACACTTAGAGCTCTCCAAATTCTTGCCAGATCAGCTGCCTTTCCCTTACACAAGTTGAATAACTTTCAAAAAAGAATTATCACCTGATAAGTATAGGGTGAAGCCAAATTGAAGTATTGCTGGTTTTAGCATGCAAAACTCTCATTTGAAAATGAGAGACTTAAATGTATTGAGGTTCCTCACTTCCCAAATCAGTAGTTCTGAACATGCCTTCTAGACAGCTTTTAAACAGTTCTGGCCTTGGGTGTTTTTTTTATTAATTCAAATTATTCACACTTGAAATACCCAACAGAATAAATTAAAATGCACTTGGATAAACCCCTGTCAGCTTAAGCATAGGAATACTGCTCTTTAGTAGAACTTGCTATGCATAGCAGGCTCTAATGAACTTAATTAGTTCTGTTTCCAGGTACCAACATCTCTGCAGTTGCATGTATCAAAATCTAAATATTACTGGTACAAGAACACTTAGCCAAATGAGCAAATTTTAGCAGAAATCTTAATAGGATACAAATCAAATAATTTTAAGATCCTTTTTTACTAGTGCTATGTTTATATTGTATTAAATATCAAATGCTCAGGACTGAACTAAATATTTAATCAGGTTATATTCTGAATGTGTTTCTGTTCTAATTTTGTCTGTAAGAGTATGCAAATACATCACCTAGATTAACTTGTCTCTGCACTTTTCCATGTGTTTCAGTGATTGGAAAATACATTTTTTTAAAAAACAAAGCTTCTTCCCAGCCTCATGTTTTATTTCATTCTTTTATTGCTGCTCTTATGTCTTTATATGTTTTGTAGAAACAGATGGTTGCTACAGCTTTGTCAGCTTAAAGTCATTGCAATTTATAGAAAGTTCCCATCAATCACTGCCAAGTCTCAAAGTAAGTTATAAAGAAAAGTAATTCATATACTGTAGTTAGTTCTTTACATTCATTAAATTAAAACAGCCATGGCTATGAGCATGGTCAGCTCCCCACAGGACAGCATCATATTTGGAAACCCTGTGACCCAGCTTTGGGGGGAACATTAGGCTCAGCTATATATTCTTACTCCCTTACAGACAAAGGGGGATCTCCTGTTACATTGTCTGAGAAGGTTTAGTTTGCACTAACATAAATGGTAAAGGGCTGGGGAGTTTCCTTTCAGATTCTGCTCTTTTTGGTTCCTGTTGAGCTGGCACAACAAACAGGCCAACAGTCTCATATTGCTGTTTCCAGCAAGACATCAAAGCAGACCCTCTAAGTCAGCAGGAGTTCTGCCCTGAAACAGTCAGTCAAGCCTCCATGCAGCCCCAGAGCTCCAGCATTTGCACTCATCTGTCCTAAAGAAGCAGTTGATCAGCTTTGGGAAGAAAGCATGGGAACTTACTACTTAAAACTAACTGATGAGCTTATACGGATCTGATTAAATAATTAAAGGTATAGTTAATAGTTATTCAAAGTAAGTAATTATTAAAGGACATACACAGTAAGAAGAACATCCCCCTAATATCTTGTAAACAGCAACCGCTTTGTTCAGCGGACCCTTCCTTGTTGTAATGCAAGAATAAAATCTGAAAAATTCTTATCTGCCCTTTTTAAACTCTTCTGTTTTCCAGTTCCAGGTGTTGCCAGGTACTGCAAGCTGCTCTGGTAAGGGGTGGGCCGTGCATGAGCAGGCATTGGAGAGGAGGAGGAGGGATGCTCCTAGAATGATAAAAAAAATCCACCAAACCAACCACGGAACATCGCAACCCCAATTTTCCATCTGGGCACAATCTCTGAGAGATCTTCATCCCAAAATTCCTGGATGAAGGCATGGGCAACCCAGGACCAAGGCCAGAACTCCAGCCATCCAGTCCTCCTTCATGTAGTAACAGCCATTTCTTTTATTTCTGCTCTGTATCTTCCATCTTTAGGCAGTCCAAACCAAACCGAGAGATCACAAGGCTCACAAGTCCTAGTCCATTTGATGTAGACACTAAAATCCTGGAAATCTTGAATTCTACTCGCAAATCTAAGAAAGAATCCAAATCTTTACCCTGTGCTCCTCCTCCATCTTGCACTGTACAGGTTTGCCAGAGTCCTATGGTCAAGGTCTCCAGTTCATTTAAGTCTGAATTGAGATTTTTCCAGTCTGGCAAATAGTTGCAGACACCAGTTAAAATCCACCCAACCACAGCCACGAGTACTGCAGCTACCTGCACCCTGCCTCTGCACCGAGCTCATTTTTCAGCAGTCCTAGAAGGGCAAAACTGCCCCTTTATGTAGACAAGATTCAACTCAGCTCTTTGTCATTACTGAATATAAGCAAGGTTAAAACAGTGCTTAATGCAGCATGTCCTGCTCCTCCCCATCCGCATTTGCAAGACACCTGGACACGGTACCTGGATCCATGTGCAGCACTGGGGGCCATGGAAGCAGCGCAGTGCACCAGGATCTGGAGGGGGTGGCCACAGCCACGCCCACAGAGACTGTGTGTAGATAGATATATATACACTATACATATATATATATATATATACTTGTATTTTTGCTTTCCACCAGTCTGCATAAAACCTACAAGAGTTCTGCTAGTTGTAGCATCTCATACTGCATGCTATAGCTATGGTAGCAGTTGCACGTATAGGCAGGTCAAATAGCACGTTGATACCGTTTGACTTGCAGCAGCAAATGAATGAAGCTGTCTCTGCTGCAGCTAGCTAAGGAACATCATTTACTAAAAGTCAGCAAGTTTACATTTCAGAACAACACAGATCCTTTTAGATCACACAGAAGACTCAGGTGTTTTGTTGGACCAAGGTCTTCTGAATGTGTTTAAGAGCTGTCTCTTAGCCTTCCTTTTGGGTGCCCAAAGCACATGAGTGCCCCAGCACCTCGAATAGCTCAGATGTGCCGTTTGGAATTCTGGGTTAGGAAAACAACTTACTGCACACAAGAAATCAGCCTTGCTCCTCCCGCTGTGAGAAGCTTAGTGCCCATCTCACCAGCATTTCAGTCTTCTTAAGCAATTCAATAGTTTTCAAGCCCAGAGCTACTTGAGGCCACGTAACCAGCACAGGCTGCTTGGGATGTGAAAACTCCCAAGCTCACGTGTCCCTGCAATAGGCAGGTGGAAAACTGTGACAAGGAGTCAAACTCTGAGGCTCATTCGGTTGGTTTTTACATGACAAGGAAGCATAACTTTGGTTAAAAGGCAAGATGCAAGGGAATGTGCTTAGTCATTTCTAGAATTTTACAGTACAGTTGAGAAGGTAAAAACATTGTTTCTGCATGAGCTATGAAATCTCCAGCATCTTGCTGTGAAGCAAAGTTTTAAACAATTCAGTAGGTGAGAAAACACTGCTGTGAAATACCAGTAAAGGGAAAAAAGGAGACAAATTTAGCAAATCAACTAGATAACAAAGAGTCCTTTGAATTACTAGTAGAACAAGCCTCTGGCTTGCGCTAGTGTTTGAAAGAGAGAGGGCAGCTGTCCATTCCACTTCAAATCTTCAGTTTTCAGGCCTGCTTTCAGTTTCCAAGTGTTGACACTGATCTTGCAGTTCTGCTACAGCAAGATGGACGGAAGATGGAAGGACTTGGGTTGAACAGAGTGTGCAGTTCAGTAGGGATCCTCCCAGGATCAGACAAAACCCAGCAAGCCAGCCAATGAATAATGCCTCCCCAAAATCCCATCTGGGGACAATGTCTGGTATACTCTCATCCCAAAATTCCTGCACTGTGGAGTGGGCCACCCAAGAAACTGGGACAATCGCTGTGATCCCCGACATCCAGAAGAGCATTCCGCCAAGCAGCAACAGCCGTTTCTTTAGCTCCTGTTGTCTTTCACCAATTTTCAAACAGTCCAACCCAAATCCTGAGAGCAAGAGGCCCAGAAGCCCCAGTCCATTGGAAACAAACATCAAAATCCTAGAAATCCTCAGCTCTGGAGGCAAAGCTAGGAAAGAATCAAAGTCCTTGCACTGCATGCCCCCTTCCTCCTGCACAACACAAGCTTGCCAGAGTCCCATGGTCCAGATCTCCAGTTCGTTGAGTTCCAAGTTGAGGTTCTTCCACTGCGGTAGGTAGGTAGTGAGGCAGGAGAGCACCCACCCGAGCAGGGCGAGCACCATGCCGCTCAGCTGCACCGTGGGCCGACACACCAGAGCCATGGCGAGCGCGGAGTCGGGAGCGGCGCCCCAGCCGCTCCGCAGCCACCGCTCCCTTTGGTGCTGTGGGAGCTATGATGATTTTGACTTCTCTGGTGCCCCAAATATAAGCCTGGCCGATTAACCCTTTGTGTGCTCTGAAACACTGTTTTGTTCTTCATGAATATAGTGTTTCACATAAAGGACGGAGGACTTTGCTAAACCATGAGTTAGGCTTTCCGATAAGGATTTGATCTGCTACCTTCCAATTTGCTTGGTAAAATTATATCCCAATGCCTGATGATTACAAGCCTGAGGATGAACAAAGAAGGCTCTATGACCCCTCACCCTAAAACACAACAGAAATCTTTGTGCTTCAATACGGATTAATTAGATTTTAAGTGGTGATAAAAAGTCAGCTCTGTCTGCAACAGGACTTCATTGTAATAGCTAAATTTGAGATTTCAGGGATGTAAATCAAGGCCTTGTAAAGAAAGGTAGACTGTTTGCCTATAATCTTTATTCTTAGGCTTCCTCAACATACATAATGGCTTATCTTCCACTGCCCTGTTTCATGTCCACAGCACTGTAAAAGACGCTTTGTAAAAGATCCTTACGTTTCACATTTTCTACATTCATTTCTTTTAAAATGGGCTTTGTTTTGACCGACTCCTAAGGGGAAAAGGAGATGGGAATGGTCAAAGTACCATAGAAAACGAAATCCTAGACATGCCTCCACCATAATGAACTCGGGCAGATCTTCAGGCGGCACAAACCGTGGCCAGCACTCGAGCAGCGGCGCGGTAGCGGTTACCGCGGTCGGTGTCCCCTTCCCCGGGGTGCTGGCACAGATGCTCACCGTGCGACTGACAACATCTGGCACTCGAGCCTCGCAGCGCCAGGCAGCGCCTCGTGCCGCTCTGATCAAAGCAGGGTACCGCTCTGCCCTTCTCCCTTCGGGAAAGCCGGCCTCTCCCTGCGCTCTCCCGCTTTCCATGCGGCCACGGCAGCTACGCTCGGGTTCAGCTACCAGGTCAGCAGTGCAGCTAACAGCACGGCCTGCGTAGGAGAGGCTGAGCAGCGCAGACACACACACAGACACGTGCAACCCAGACAGGCCTGCCAGGCTCTCCTGGATTTATTTGCTAGGTGTAATAATGTACGAATGGGATAAATCTGGATATTTTAATCTTCTGTTGTTGCAAATGGGTTATCAGGTCAATACAATGTCAACAGTCCTTTGAGGGGGCTCAAAAATCCTGGAGGGTATCATGGAGAAATTTTACTGCATGAAAAACTCCTCCTGATTTCTTGATTATTTTCACCTCCATTTCTGACCTCTGCAACTTTCCTGGCCCAAGCCATGAAGAGGCAGCACAGAGCAAGGTAACCTGTGTCCCTGTGCACTGGCACCAGCCCCTCCAGCCAGCCACACCTCACCAAAGGCTGTAACATGTTGGGTGGGAATCACTGAGGAACAAACGGGTGCGATTGATGCTCTCACTTTAGCTCCCCACCAGACAAAAGAGGAAAAGGCAGCGGTTCAAGTGCCAGGCTATATTTTCAGATTTAGCAGTACCTTTCCTCTCCACTTTCTGTGTTTAAAGCACGAATGCCAGTTACAGTAATCACCGTGACATTCAACAAGAAACTCCAAAATGCCATTTGAATCATTTCTCCCATAAACAGCTCCACTTCAGCAGCACTCCTGCTCATTCAGGAGCCATATACTTATTTGACTTGTAAATCGTGGTTACTGTCAGACTATTACTGGAAAGCAATGATGCTCTCCTTGTCTGTGAACCCTCAACATTTTTCCCCGTTCCTATTTCCAGCAGTCAGCACAGTGTGAAAGCACTAGGTCAGGCATGGGAAGCCCATTCACTTTGCTAACATGGAGCAGAGCTGGAGCAAGGCGGCAGCCTTCACTGTCAGCAGGCAGGACACTCACACTGCCACACCGGTGAGATCTGCCAGCATCTTGCCAGCTCTGCAGCACTACTGACCATGCAGCACCTGGAGCAAGCAAAGCCTCCTTATGCTGTCCTGTGCGGGATGATAAAAGAATCTTTGTTTTGTTTGCCAGTGGAGTAAAAATAAATAAATAAAAGTCTCCTACCTTGTCCCCAGGAGAGTAATGAGGTCTGAAATATTGCTGTAGCTTGGATCTTACCAATCTTACAAAAATTCCTGCAAGTCCCAAAACAAGAAAGACCCGTTGTTGAACTGAGATGCAGATGCTCAGATGAGCAATTGTCTCACTATCTTCCTTGTCCTTTTTCCACACTTATCTTCCCCAACGTTATTTATTTCTGTCTCTCACTATCTTATCTGAAGCCCTCCTCCTAGAGGGAGCCTGATTATGGCAAAAGGCAATTCAGCTGCAAGCATCAGCAGCTGGAGTGCACAATTCACAGCTATAGCCTCCATCGTCTCTCGCCTTGGTAATTACCCAAATGTTTTATGTTCAGTATAAGCAGAAAGAAGTATCAGGTGCTGAACTTCTGGGTGCTGACCAGGCGGTTTAATCCCACAGAGCTGGCAGTGCCTCGGCAAGACAGACTCTGTCCTGCACTTCCCACAAAGCACAGGCACCTGCATGTTCTGGGCTTGTTTTTCTCCTCCAGCTGTCCAAAACTACACTCATCTCCCAGCTACAAGTGTTTCCATAACATTCCTCAAGCACGAGCTTGCTAATTCTGAAGACAGTAATTGAGCACCATAAATAATTTTTGTCACTCATTTAAATACCTAATACTTCCCTGAATCATTTACAGGTCTCTCTTATCTTTGATTTTCCATCTTAGAGATGCATATGCAAAAGATGGAAATAAAATTTGAGTCAACATATAGATTTTCTGTAACTAAGGCTAGTACAAATCAATGAACATAGCTACTGTCAAAAAGCAATAAGCTACTGTCTTTGGCATCTTGTTACAATTGAGTTAATTCATTTAACTTGGCAGTCTTTTGCTTTTCAGCCTATTGCTTGAACTGGAACTTACAGGAATTAACTTTTTCTTACCCAGGAACCCAGCAATGTGTGAGCCTGATGGAGTTTTTCTTTTGCATTTCTGAGGTACCCATCAATGAAACCAATGGGCACACCAAGCCAAAGACAATTGGTACTGCTACCATATTGGTTTAGTGTACTTCAGCACAATGCCCCCAAGTAGTTGTTTGTATTAGCACATCCTAAACTCCAGTGCTTCAGGGAATATCACAGTGAGGACAAACTGACAGTTCATTTATCCTCTGGGACCTCCAAACTTTCACAGTCTTACAGACTTCGCAGTAGAGCAACAACAGGTACATTCCAGCCTGCTAATGAAATGAATCCACTTCAATTCCTTAAAAAAAAAATTATTGAAAACAGTTATAAAAGTCACTACTATTTTTCTGCTCAACTTTCTCCGTGGTTTCTCCATCCAAGTGACACTACCAAGTTAAAGAGAGCTGGCAGTTAAACTCTGGCCCCACATCCAGCTGTGCCTGATCTTAAAGGTACAATGACTGAAGTTGACACAACAGCAGCCCACATCCAAACTCCCACCTAGGAGCTTTGCTAGTTGTTATGTACCGACCCAAACCTGGTACAAGCCACAGCAGCAGCATTTCATTAGGAACACTTGGAACGGGACATGAAAACAGTAAAGGGAGACAGTGTGGAGAGGGGTCACCAGTGATGGGGTAACAGCAGCTCTGGAAGAGGAAGCCAGGCTTTTACATCCTGCCAGTTGAGCAGAGGTAACGCAGGGATTCCCACAGGCATCCCCTTCTCTCAGCATCCTCCACGAGCTGGGCAGGAAGGGCTCCCAGGCACTGCAGGTGGCTTTAAGGCCCCCTGGCAAGCACAAGCTGCCCCACAGCACACCAGTGAGCCAGGGGGAAGCTTCCTGCACACAGGAAATATATAATAGTTGCTGCCCTCCAAGCAGGTTCCCCCCCCAGCGGTCAGAGACCTGCTGCCAGCTTTCTGGCATTGCAGGGACAGTCCAGCCCTGCACTCCTGCCATCTTCAAACACTGTAATTCACCAAGCAGCTTCAACAGAAGCCTATTACGTATGCAAAAGAAATGTACTGAGAGTGAAAAGCCCTATGAAGGAGAAGCTATTAGCAAGACTAGTGAAAATTTTGCAATCAGATGACATGAAAGATTAACAGCAGTTGGACAAGATCTAGAAGAGAAAGGAATTGAAAGAGTTAAGCACAGAAAGGTGAAACTTTGCGTATTTCTGCTTTAGAAACTTATTCAAAAGACTGAAATGAGAGCGGATAGATTTGCCATCATTATACTGGATGGATAAAGAATGCTTTAAGGCTCAGTACTTCAACCTTTGCAGAAACTTTTCCATCACTATCCCAATCCAGACTTCAAAGGGAGGGTTGACTGGGTTAGAAAATGAGCTTTATTCTTTAGTTTTGATATACTGTCAATACAGGAGATTACTGTAAGTATGAGAACTCATGTCACTTCAACAGTGATTGGAATATGATTTCCTTGAATGATGGAAGTCTAAGAAATTAATTTCTTAGCTGCAAAATGTGTAGGCTTCTCTACCATTATCCATCTCTTACTATGAGATTTGGGTTTAATAGTGTTACACATATATATATTTCTATAATGCTCTTGACTTAGCACCTGCAAACAATTACTGTAAGCTTTCTCCCATTCCTTAAAACCTGTTCTTATTATCAGAAAATTTAGACAAATTATTTGTAGTATTCTGTTGAACCTACCCTGGGAATTGTTATTCTTTGACAATAGAGGGATTACATTGATAATAGAGAATTGTCAGCCATAAATTGGCAGACAACACATACCTTTCATTCCCCAAGCTTGCCAGGGTGGGAAAGGAGCCATGTGAATGGCTGACAACTGAAGGAAGTGAGAGGCACCTGTGGATTTTTGCTCATTTACCATAATTGAGCTTTGGGAGGAGCACAGAAAAGGGCTGCACAATATTCACAGAGTAGTTTGGAATGATTACTTTTTATTCTTCAGATTCTAGGGCGTTAAACTGTTTCAGTTTTTGATTTTTTTCTTTTGATCCTTAAGGAGCTGGGAGGTAGGAGGTGCAAAAGCAGAGACTTTCCTAGCTTCTTAGCAGTGGACTGTCCTTAATTGCAGAGTTTCCTGGTTGTAAAAAAAGGAGCTTTACTCTCCCCACCAAAAAATGAAGATTTAAATCTCCACTCTCACAACTAAGCATGCTGCTAGTTTAAAGAGTTAATTACATCCTGCTATTAAGATACTAAACCTCCAACACCAGAGTTGGTTAGAAACCATCCATAAGCTGCCCTCCCTCCTCTCTGGCACATTGATCCTTTCTCCCTGCTCTTGCTCCAGAGAGGCACGAGACCACAGGAGCCCTGACTCGCTCCGTATCAGGGGGTTGAGATGGCGCCTGACCACATTCACAGCAACCCAGAGGGATGATTTCTAACACCATTCCTCTGCAATAATTACAGCCCTACAGCTATTTCCATTTAACTAACTGATGATCCCTGCACGTTGGAAATAATCCTGCAAGGATCTTCTGCAAAGGATTCGACTCTTTCTAAACTTCTCTGGAATACTGAGTTGAAGGCTATCTCTGTACCACAGTTTCAAGCACTTGGAGAACGCTTTACTATACGCCAGAGATGGTGAAGATGGCAAACTTTCTGACTGCAAGGAAACATTTATTACACTTCCCAATAAGGAAACCCACATTCACTTATGCAGACATCAATCCACTGATCAGTCATACAGAAGACTCTACTTTTTACTTGAGGTGGTACTCAGCAGGAGCTACCACAAAGGTAACTATATTCTGCACAAGTACTTCTATTTTGAAATATACCCAAGTCTTTGTTTTACTTGGCACAAAATCTCTGTATATAAAAGTTAATAACAATGCAAGTAAAAAAGAAATGAAGACCTAGACATTATTGAGCACAGCACATACCTGCACAGCTATATTCACAAATCAAGAGCGGCTGCACTAGGACAGGCCAAGCCAAGGGTCTCTCTAGCAGTATCCAGCAGATGCTTGAGAAGGAAAAGAGAACAAGAATATAGCAACAATAGACTGATATCATCTTCACCTTCAGCATAAAAATCTCCTGAAAGTGGACTTTAATTCTATGTCAGCATTAAGAATAGCCTTTGATGGACTCTTTCTTTGTAAGCCATCTCAAAAATATTTACTCACATCCAAAGCATCTTAAAACAATAAATTCCAGTTTAATTTGCCTCATTTTTCTTCTTCAAACTGCAGGCTTACTGCGAGATTTATTTGGTAGTGCCTAGTGTTCCTGCAGGAAGAGCAGTGAATAAACATTCATAAGTCACTGTTTCAGAACTTGATTTTTGTATACATATCTCTAAGATCCTTCCTCAGGGCCTTCCGCATGCTGAAAGTCCGACTTTAATACATGCAGAATCATCTCTAAGAAATGGAAGCGGGATAATCTCTCTTGTGGTGATCCTACCTGCTCGTTATGACCTCATGGCCTAAGAGGACTGATAAAGGGGTATCAGACCTCTCCTTTAACACTCCTGTCATCATGATTGTCACAGTTCTGCTCCTGTTCACCATCCACTTGAGGAAAAAAAAATCTGTAGACTAAGGAAAACCTTGTTGAAATCTTTCCTCAAGTTTGAAGTGTTAAACATTGATGAGCATCTTGTTAACATAAAGATACTGCTCATCTGCATTTTATTATTTTGGGATAAGAACATTAGTCCATGGAATTAAATGGAGCAAAAAAATAATTCTATCAACAATAGTTTGTTTGGAATGCAGTATTTTATATTACAAGATATGCAACCTAAAAATAGCTATTTTTATAGGAAAGATATACTCCCAAGTGGATGGATGTATAAATGAGTTTCCAGTACCATTCTGCCAGATGCACAGATGGCACAAGATTAGGAGAGTACTCCTGGCACCAAAAGCATGATGATTTTCATAAAGTATAGGTTCAGTAGTTGGGAGTAATGCATCTGTATTCATTTGAAAACCCTTTATGCTATATCAGATTATCATGCTTTCTCTTTACCTAATTACCACTTCTCTGCAGGACACCGATCACGGAATTTGCTGCAATTGTGGTGCAGAGAAAAATGGAGCATTATATCCCTCAGGGAGCGCAGCCGAACTTCTGTCTGACCCGTGTGTCTGATTAAAAGAACCACAGCTCACAGAGCACCACTGCCCTGATAGCAGGGCAGAAAAATACACTTAACCTGGGGAGTTTCCCCACAAAGGTAGGGTAAAATTATACATATATATATATATATATATATATGGTTTTTGCATAAATTCAAAGAACCATTAAAAGTAATTTTTGTCCATCTTTCCCTTATAAGATAAGGCAAAGCAAATCTACACCAACAGATACTTATTTAACTTTTCTTTAAAAACCTCTGCTGACGAAAATAGTCCAGCATTCCTAGGCAATCTATTGCAGAAAAGCAGAGGAATAGAGGCCCTGCTTCCTAATGCTCTAATTCCTGCTCTTTTTGGTTCTCCCTTCTCTGCTACAGAACCCAGTTATTAATATCATGAAGAGGGCACCCACCGTCTTACTTGCAAGATCCTGGTCATCTCAATCCCAAAACAATTTAAAACTAGGAGCTTTTTGCTTTGTTTTGCTGCTGTTCATGCAAATCAAATCCAAGTCAGTTTACAGTTTCCTACCACTTTGAGTTCTGAGATTTGCATTCATGTTCCTTCTGCTGCACAGATGTATTCTGCCTTCTGATGGTGCCAAGAGGACTGGGTCCTCTCCCCAGCTTCTACCACACCTAAGGTTGACAAGCTCTCCCCTTCTTTTCTCCCTCATCTCCCAGGTGAACATTGTAGGGAAATAAGGGCATTGTAGGAAAAATTCTCCTCTTTAGTTTGCTTTGAGAAATGTTTGAGCACTGAGCTCCCTGCTGGACAGGTATTTCACCTCTGTGAGTACAGGACAGAAACAGCCCTTTTTTAAGCTCCAAATTCAGGAGGGCAGGAGGTGAGGTAGCTGGAAGAATGGAAGGGGAGAGCAGATACCTTGGGAATACTTTCCTAAGGATCTAAAGCACAGCCCCTCACCACTCTGCCCAAAGTAAAGCATGGCACATTCACAGTAAAAAGGAGGAGAGTCGGGGAATAGCTGTTAGCATTTGAGGTTTCTCCCTCTCAATTACAGCACAGTCACCTCTCCTGGGTTATTTTCCAGGGCACAAAAAGCACCAGTTTGCTCAAATCACCTCACAGCTCCTACTAAGAACATTTACCTTTTCTGTCTTCACACCATAGCCCTCAAAACACAACGAACAAACTGGCATCTCAGGTACCTGTACAGGACACCGCAGTAAGTCATTTAAACTGTACCAGTTAAACTCTTAGGAGTGTAATGGAAGTTCCAGTAGAAGGTCTCACAGTGTCACATCCTGTAGGACAATCTGAGATCAGCACAGTCCCTAGCACCAGTTCAAACAGGAATTAAGGGCAGAAATGAATGACTCTTGCAAATTCAACAGGAGGCACAGATGTACAATATGGGAATTTCAAACAGCTCAGGGAAGAAACAGTTGTTGAAAGAAAGCCAAGAGCTGCCTAATAACATATCAGCGGTCATGGCAAGAAAGACTTATAGTCAGCCAGGCAAATCAAGACAAGAAGTTTTTTTGAGTGTGCCTCAAAGAAATGTTGCAAATTAAAGCATTTTATGCTACATATATTAAGTATTCAATAATTAACATGGCATATTTGAGACATAACATTGCCATAAGCATTTGATATATATAAAAAACTATTTTTTAAAGCTATTGCTAGAGCCTTGAGGGCCAGAAAAAATAATTCACATCAAAAGGCAAAAAAACTCCATTGTTTGGGTTTGACATAAGCCAGGGAGGCAGGTTGTAGTAGGATTTAAGAGGCTGTTCTCAGAGTCTGAAGGGCTAAAGCCTCTCTCACTGCCTACATCTTCAGCTTTAACTATCTAGCTGTGTTTTTGTTGTTCAATGGGAGGAGAAAAATCAGCCTTTTACTCAAGCTCTAAGAGCTGCAACTACAGAACATACTGATGGCCCCAACCACTGAGAAAAGGCCTGTGCTGCCCAGACACTTGCAGACCATGCCCAGCCCTGGAGGGTGCGTTGAGCTGATGACAGCCGTGCTGCATGTCCTCCTGCTTAGCCTGGGTCCCCTTTCCATCCGGGACCTGGGGCAGGGAGGAGTATAGGAAGAGGCAGCAGCAGGGCACCTGTCCTCAGCCTCACTCCCAGCTTCTACTCAACTGTAGTTCACGGACTTCCTAAGTCTAGGATGCAAAGACACCACTTCAGGTGCCCTCAGCTGACTTGCCTGTCATCATTTTGTCCAAGCACTTACCAAAATCTTGCTCAGCTGAAAGGAAGGGAAAAAAAAAATCTCAGGTGAGAGTCCTCAGAGTCCTTCCCATCCCCTCATTTTTTAAATTAGCACAAATATGAGTTGTCTAGCCTGTATAGCTATTCCCTTTTGAAGGAATAGAAAATATCAGACCGTAACATACAACAGAAGTGTTTCCAGCATGGCTATCCTAGCAAGCCTTTTATAGTCTTTAGAAAAATAACCAGATGACAGAAATATATATATATGTATATATTTAGTAGTGTCCACAGAAATTAAACATTGAAACATAAAAATGCATCAGTAATGTATTCCTTTGGATATTGCATTAAAAAAGAAGCCCAAGCTGCTGCAAGTTTCATTTTCTGTGAATCAAAGCTAACATTTTACTTTCAAAAATTGAATGCTGTTCCCAGTAGCCTCATCTCATCCATTCTTAAAGCATAATACTTACACTACAAACTATTTCTTGGAGTTCTGGAATAACTGAACAGTGCTTGATTCCTTCTTGCTGATTTGTTATGTGCACACTAAACACTAATCCCTCCAGGCAAGTACCAGACTTGCTTGTTCTATGGAAGTGCCAAGAAACTCAAAGAGATAAAATTATTACATAGCAGTAACCAGAACCATACAGCCCATTCTAATGCATTGAAACAAGCTGCCAAATCTGAGTAAAGCATTAGCAAGTAGAGCACACAGGAATGTCTATGAGACCTGAGCTCAAATTTTGATTTCTGCACATCCTGAATTACTGACAAGCAATCACCATTCACAGTTTCATATAGTCTGAATTTACTGGGACTCTCTAACCCAAGGAAAGCAGTGCTCAAAGTACTAAATAAGATGCAGAAGGGAGAGGCTTGTTCTAGTCAGACCACAAGCTGAAAGTGAAGCTTTGCCTTCTTCTCAGCTCCGATACAGACTTTCTGAAACTGCAGTCAAATCACTTCTCAGAAGTGCTTTGTTTTTCCTCATCTCTGAAATAGGATTCAGAGCACACACAAATACTGCACATGTAAGGTGGCCAGAAAGAATAAAACTGATACCTGCCCTAAAAGCAATTTAATTATGCATATTTATGAGGCAAATCATTTCACTTTCGGAAGAAAGCAAGCCTACAGTGGATGAATGTATTAGTGCAGAGCACATTTAAGAACAAGCCTAGCAGAGTTAGTATTCTGATGAGGAAAATGGTCCTAAGGCTTGATACATCTTACGCTCTAGGAGAACTGATGGTAGAAGAGAATTCTTTGATGTTTTATTTAAAAGTTTTACTCAATAATTCAATAAAGAGACCCATTATAAATCACAAAACAGTAAGAACGTGCTGCAAGTACAATCAAGTAATGAATAAAAAACAAACTAACACAAGGATAGCAAGTATCTGTAATTTAAGAAGCATATAGTTCACTATTTAACCTTACTGGATTCAGTTACCTGGGGTGCAAATCAGCATGGAGTCTTGGATATAAACAGTGACCCTACTGCAACTCAACATGGGAGAGAGAAAAGATGAAAATTACTGAAGCACTGCAAAGTTTTTATTAACAGACATGCAGTGCTCTAGCTTTTGGATAACCTACTGGTAGCAGAGTGTTTTCAGGATTGCAGGTGATGTAAACACAAAAAGGAAAAGCAAGATTGACTGTACGTGTTTTGTTTCTTCTCTCTTTAGTTTTTCTCTCTGAGCCCGCAGTGTCAGGCCAGTCAGATACCTCAATGCCTACTCACAGCATCAGCTCAGATCTGACACAGGCTAATCATAACCTCCTTGTTCACAAATCCAGACAATTTCTTCCCAAGAATGGAATGGACCTTTACTTCCAAGAAGGACATGCTGCCTCAGCGCACCCAAGTGTCAAAACTAACGTGCATCAACAACAGGAACAGATTTCCAAAATTTCTGCCAGATGTTGCTTCATGGACACCCAATTTCCCCCTCAGCTGCCTAGATTCAGTCTCAGGTAGGGCAGGCTCAAAATACTAGTTTCTGTGTTCCCCCAGCTGCAACTCATCTCACCATCCTGTATTTTCCAGCAGGACTTATTTCATACAGCCTCACAAGGAACCTGCTAACAGCAAGGATGCCAAACCAAATTAGGAAACACATTTCCACAAGAAGTCTTCCATCAACACACAACAGATATGGAAATTTCCAGCCACTCAGCATGTTGCTACATTGCCATTTGCCCATAAATTCCAATAATATACAGCTCTGGGATCACATTAGCATCCTAGCGAGTGAATAACAAGCAAGCTATAAATCTCAAGACCCATAATCAAAGTCAGGACTACCTATTTCCCATCTCGGAATCAAAAAGTATATATTTTTAGAATTGTATTAGCTATTTCTGACAAAATAAGCAATCTCAGTTTTTTTGGTTTTTTTTGTTTGTTTTTTATTTATTAATATCAGCCTCAGCTGTAGTTCCATCATCTATCACCACTTTCTAGAATCAAGACATCCAGGTAGAAAAAGAATTCTAATTTCAAAAGACTCTCTCGATTTCAGGATCTGTTGTTTCAGCAGAAACATCACGACTACATACAGAAATCTCAGGACTTCTTGTTTCCTTCCTTCAAAGGAAATATAATTCTACCAAGGAAGTATTATTTCTACCTCTTGCTGTACATCTCCTACACCACCTATTATATTCTGAACACTCCTGATTCACTCCTCCAACTCCACAAATTATCCAAGTTACTGTAGGGAAAAGAAAACAAACTAAAGGAGGGGGGGAAAGCAAGCTGCCACCTTTGCTTTCAACTCAGATACCACAGAGGCACCCAAGGTCATTGTCAATACAAACAGGAACATGGCTGGATGTGACAGTGCTAATATTTGCAAGGAAACAAGGTCTTGTTTTAATCAAATCTGCTACTTTATATTCTTAATCTGAAGGCAAATGCCATTAGGTTGATACATTTTCAGGTAAAGAATAGCAGCCTTCATGTTATTATCCTAACAGGATTGTGAAAAGTCAATTAAAAAAATCCTTGTCTCTAAGAAATTACTGAGGAACAAGATCCAAGAATTACATAAACCTGCCTTACGCTATGATGTCAGGCATAACTAGAAAGCCAGGAGAAATGGAAAATATAAGCCTGAAGAACTAGATGCAAGTGGAGCAGAACTAAACCATCTCCCCTTAAGCCTCTCTCCTAATTCTCTCTCTCTCAGTTTTGGAAAGCAGTAGTAGAAATCCATTCTGTTAAGGACATCCCATAAGTATTCAAGGATTAAAATTCTGAGATTCTAACCTAGGATTTTAGCCTTAAGCATGTCTATATGGCAGTGGGAATCTGTGGATGCTCTCCTGGTCATTATTTCAAGTTTTTGAAATTAGTTAACATGAGTTGCCTGTGTTGTAATGAGTTGTGGTAGATCTACCTGTAGGATTTGTTGTTGTTGTTGTTTTTTGTCCTCTTTGTATCCCTTCAGGAAACCTAAAAGCCTTTACTGCAATCCTGCTAATACTGCAATACTGCTAATCCTGACTTGCCATATATGGCCTTACGTTAGGGTTGCTCTAATAAACAAATACAGAAAAAGTTACGCATCACGCCTTCTGTTGCAACAAACTTTTTTTAAAAAGCAAAGCACAGACCTTGATTCCTGCAAAGCCATGTCGAAACAGTAACAAAATGATGAGCAACAGTTTCAGGGACTTTTTTTTCCATGGGGGGGGAGGGGGGGGTGAAATCCTCTCCACTTAAATGTGAGACATTTAGAGGTTTATTTCCAGACTCAGCTTACAAATATTCATAAACCGAACCAATTGAGCAGACTATTGATTATACTTATCTCTGTAATGTTACAACTAGAGCCGACTGTTTTTAAAGATTAAGTTTTCAATTAAGTGCTGCTCAAGTTCTTCAGCATCCAAGAGACTTACTGCAAAATGTCCTTATTAGATAGTTTACAACCATTTTAACACTAGTGCAATAATGTGCTACAAGCTGATTGTTATTACTCTAACATAAGAAAGTGCATACGGCTCCTATCCGACTATTGTGGCTATTTTATTCTTTCAGTTGTTGTGGAAGCAAGTCAAAGTTTTAGGTAGACCTCTCAAAACTTTAATTGGTTTCTCTACACAAGGCTATTTATGCTAAAAGCTTTCATTTAAACAAATACCTTGGTGCAGTTAGCACAACACAACAGCAATTGAGAGCCATTCACCATTTGTTTTTCCTTTCATTATGCAGTTTCTTAGTGATCCGAGGCACAAATGGAGCAGCGCTCCATAGAGACAGACCAAGACAGTATACAAATGTTAGTGCTTGGTCCTGAAGGACTTAAAGTCAAACCAGAAATAAATTTAAAAATTTAAATCTCCTATAATAGCTACCCTGCAGGCCTGATGAAAACCCCATATTTAATGTTACTGCAAAAGTTGACTCAGGCCCCAGTCCATGCACAAGAAAACCTAGATGCTGTAAGTAAACCTGGCCTTAATGTCCTTTCTCTGCTCTGAATCTGAGCAGGGTCCCCATCCTTACTGAGAGCACAAGCTATGATGGACAGCCTGGGGCTAACAATGATAATAAGAATAATAATAATACACACATGCAGTTATTTTGTCTGCAAGATAGTTTTTACAGAAACAGTTATTTAAAATTGAAACATTAAAAAAATAAGCAGTAACACTGGCTCTGACACTGCAGGGCATGCGCGGGAGCGAAGCGGGCTCGGCGCTGCTGGGCAGCCCAGGAGCTCCAGGGAATTCAAGCGTTTCCAGCAAGACTCTGAGCACACTTGTCATTTGCCCATATTTACCACAAAAAAAAAAAAAAAAAAAAAAAAGCTTAGAAAACACCTCTGTGCCTAGATAGCAGCAATATTAATAAAGAGTAAATCTGCTTCACCTAGCTGTTAGTAATGTATTATCTTGTTGTAAATATTAACTTTGCTGTACTTTAAACCCCTAAATGAAAATTAATGGAAAGCTTATGGGAACATAAAGAGACTATGCTCTTAATGATCTCCTTAATGCTACCTTCCAGCATGCTAACAGGAGTTACGGCAAGAGGCATGGCAAGATATCATTTCTAGTGCCATTAGAGCCCTGAGACACACAGATTAAAGTATAAAATGGCCTAAGTATGCATAAGGAGGATTTTAGTGATTTTTCTAATAACTTCTTAATTATATAAGTGTTTCTATTCCAATTGTTTCCAGCACGTAATTTAAACTGGAAGTTAACATTTAAGAGGAAGAGATGTAATGAAACAGTTTTAGCAGGATTTTTATGAGAATACCTCAGCATTGCAAATTAGCAGGAGCATTTCAGTAGCGCACACTGCCCCTCCGCCAGCTCCGGAGGGCTCCGCATGACTAAAAGATAAATAACAGGGCTTCTTCGCTCAGCCCTGCACTCCAGAACAACCCCACTTTCAAGTATGTGCCACTTAAAAACATGGAGAGTAACAGGAAAGAAAATACATTAGTAGGGAAGAAGCAGCCAAGAAGATTTATATTGGGAGACAGAGAAAACATAGTTATGGAGGAACTATTTTGTCCACTTTACAGGTTTCTGTACAATAACAGCATAGATATCGCTAACTGGATTAAGAGATAAAATCCTGGATTGTTTGAGCCCCTGAACACTTCATGATAGTTGGAACCAGGCAGGGGAAAAAAAAATGCTCCCTCACTTATTGGTTATATATACAGCTTGCCTTTTTCAGTCCTTAATCCCAGGTTTGGTTAGGCCAACACAGGAAATAAATTCTAAAATCAATGATTGCCAGGGTAAAGGAAAAGGATTTCCAGTGGTAATCTCAATTCTGCTGCCTTAACACTTCCCAGAAAAGGCTTTTAAAAGTCTCTGTCTCAAATCTTTAAAAGAACTGAAACCATGAGCTCTCATTCAACATACCTGGACCCATCATTTGCTGAAGGGAAAAAGGAGAGCCTTAGACACAGCTCTACCAAAGCCCTATATCACATTTTGCCATGAGTAGGCCAACATCTTACTCTACCTTTCTTCAGGGAGAGAAAATGTTTCTCCTGGTGACCTCTCATACAGGTTATCAGCCTCTTTCCTTTCCAAGGAACCAAACAAATGCAGCAGCTCCTTGCATCAAAGCTGATTTCTGTCTGCAAGCAACACCTGTGCACACCAGGCTGCCACACACAGCCTGGCAGGGGCTGTGTGTGCGCCCCTCCCTTCCCTGCCAGCCCAACCTGCCAGCCCTCGCCAAGCCCCCAAAGCAGAACCAGACCCAGGAGCTGCAGCTGACACACAGAGCCTGCCCTCTGGCAAACCGCACGCTCCAGGCACAGGGATGAGATGTGGGGATACCCTTCTTGTCCCCACACAACAGGCTGCAGCAATCACCACTTACCAGGAACACAACTTCTGGCCTGCCCAATACCTTCAGCTCTATTTATGCTTATTTTTTTCCAGAGATTTCATTGTTTTTCTCCAACCAAACACTAACTACCTCCCATATAGAAGATTTTTCCCATCCTCACTCTTTCTTGCTCCTCCCAGCTTCCCTGCAAATAAGACCCACCACACACTTGCTTCCCACTCCCAGGTGTAGCCAGGTGCTAATTAGGTCCTTGGGCTCTACAAAACCTCTCTGGTGCTAATTTGGGCTTATACCTCCCATCCCTGTGTGAAAAAGTGGGCAGACTTAAACTCCCCTATTGTCTACAAAAGACATGCAGGAAGATCTAGTTGTTTTTCACTTGGAATAAGGCAAGAAAAAGGAATAGATCATTTTCCTATTTTATGATGATTCATAGAAGTTTAAGAAAAATGTTTTGCATTGCTGTGAGATGGCCCCATACATACTAAAATCTACAAGAATAAAGTGAGATAAATGTGCCTGTTTCAGAAGAGTAAACAGCTCTGAGCTCAGGTCATTCAGCTGAGATTCAAGAGGCTCTATTCAAATTAAACTGATTTTGATTTCTGTCCCTTGGAGTGTCCAAACTCCTACATAAACTAGTGCTTGCAGTTTTGGTAATGACAAGGAATTCTGTTTATATGGAGGGGATTTTGGTGAACAAGTATGTTCCTGCAGAAACCACCGCCATCAAGAACCCAGTCCTTTCTACAGCCATGCAAGTGGCAGCAGCTCCCTCTTGTGCAAACAGAATGTGCCACAGAGGCTGGCACCTTTGGTGTAGCCCAGCTGACACAGGGCGCTCATGCCTCCGAGGAGCTGCTCACCCCACCGGTGAAACGCACAACTGAGCTGGAGTCTTTGCTTGCAAAGAGAGAAGCCCCAGCAACCTGGAGCTGCCCAAGGGAGGACCCGGGGGTTTCACTCTGTCTCCTGGCATCTGTCCCATATGACTGCTCAGCAGAAGTAGAGGCCCTATCTTCCCTAGCCTTTCCAAACTCTCTCTGCATAGTTCATGAAACCTTCAATATAGGGAATGCACTGAGCAGAATATGAGGATGCTTTATAGGCCAGCAACCAGAAGACTGCCTTCAAATTCCTGCAAGCAATGAAGGAAATGGATTTGTGTACATGCTGCCTGCATGTACATTAATGATTACGCCCTCAGATAGACAAGGCGAGAGCACAGACCACTCAGGCCTTTTTACCGGCCTATAAAAAATATGAACAAAAAGTTTCATTTTAACCACAGATTGAGATAGCTGTTGTGCACAGAGCCTGTGCTGCTAAGTGAGCTCTAAGAACCACTCTTGCATTAATTGCCACATATGAAGGAAATTTCTGGGAACCTCAGTGGACTGCAGATAAATAAAAGGGGTGCTGAGCTCCCCAGCACCATCAAGGCTGGGTTACACCAGACCACATGCAGTGACATAACTTTATTAGTGGCCACAAAAGACCAGTCTTTCCTATGTCCCAACATCAGCTAACAAAGGTATCACAAGGCATGCCCATCCTTTCTATTGCATGACAGTGCAGGATAAAATGGAAAAATGTATTAAGATTCATCTTTAAAACAACACAGAATACATATCCAGAAGACAACTCCTTACTAGATACCAAAAATATGGGTTAATTGCTAGTTCCAAATCTGTGCAGCAAGTTCCGTGACTAACTCTTGGCTCTCAGTAAAGAGATTACTGTAGGATTAAGCCCTACCTTGGGAAGTACCGAAGAAACAAATCTCTAATTATCTCTAGTCTTGTACCCTGGCCATGATTTCTGCTTCTCTGGGGAAAAATAAGCTTTGTATTGTCTTAAGTTTAATGTGTGTATTCTTTTGGTTAGCTTTAAAATATATGCATTTAAAGTATTAATAAGGCACTTTGTAACTTTTATTTTCTAGTCATTACATATACTTTTTAATAACAAAAATATTTATGTAATTGTTCTTGTCC
>JAUBOD010001030.1:0-21794 GCA_032353885.1 Nothura maculosa | reverse complement strand
CTTTCTTTCCCTGGAAAATCAAGTATCTGAATTATAACTTTCCTGAAATGTTTCTATTCTATCAGGAAAAGTAGAACAAAATGTGTTATTCTGGGTTAAACTGAGTTTGCCTTATTTTGGGTTAATCTAAGTCCAATCCCTGCATAAATGGTGCAAGTTGTTGTGGAGTTTCTGGTCAGCTCCCACATTCTCTGCAGTGCGTTATCTTTCCCAGGGAGGATCACCAAAACTGCCACCTTACACAGTACTGGCAGGATGACACTGTTCTCATAGCAGACATAGTCTAAACACACACCTTGACCAGAGCAGCAAATGAGAATGAGGGGCAGAACTGTATCCTTCACAGAGCACAGTACAACCTGGGCAAATGCAAATATAAGCCAGCATTAAGCTGAGCTCAAACAAAGCAGCACAGCATTATTATACCCAAGTATGATACTACATTTCCATTCTGCCATAAGACAATTTTAATATATTTCCTTTTCAAGTCAAGGGAATGCTTGAATAGCAGGATTTCACTCTTCTCTTTCTGCCTAATACATATGACTGTGGCAACCTGCAGGGGACCAACTTGAACAACACTTGAAAGGATGCTGGTACCAGACCCTTCCTACAGTGAACAGACCTGCTCAGTTGCTCCCTGTCCTCTACCCTGTCTTCCCCATCACACTTTTATGCATAGTTTGCATCCAGTCTGAAGCTTCGGGATGTTTGTCTGTCTCCTGTCCTACCTCCTGTCCCACATCCAAAGCTAGTACTTCTAATCTCCACGTTAGCACTGAGCACACATCTCTTCCCATATTGTGCCTTCTAATCTCCTCTACTGATACATCCACCCATACAACCTTCTTAGAATACGTCTGCTCTTATGTGTTATTCCAGGTATGTTAGCCCATGTTATGATATTCAGAGCCTACCCTGGAATCTTGCCACTCAGACTTTCTTGGGAGCCCAGAACACAAGCCTCGTGGCTGGTGCTAGCTAAGGGGGTGGCTGAATGCCCAAATGCTTGTAAAATATATAGGCCTTGATGTATACTGCCACAAAAAACATGTATTTTTGGGTCATGAAAAAATACTCTGTACCACCAAAGTTTCAAGGATAAGAAAGATATTTCAATTACGTTCTGTGATATATATACCAAGGGCGTAACACGTATGCATACATTTTGGGTGTGGTAATGGTAAAAAATATTCTCAGTGCTTGATGACTCTTGCTGACTGCTGGGACTTGTTATAGAAGAAAATGTATTTCAAAAATATACTAAAATATTTGGTTTGCTAACAGACATTTAAGCTATATAATAGAAATATACTGTGGTACCACAGTTCTATTATAACTATTTTTTTCTAACTTTTTAAAAGACAGTAACTTCATGTATTAGAGGAAATAAGTAAGTTTTTATGCAAGATTAACAGTTGTGTATTGCAAATTTGTAAGACATTTTAGTCCTTCCTTCTGGAATCAACTAATCTCACAGATTAGTCATACGAGAGAAAAACCTTTTCTTTCCTTTTCAAAGCTTCCCTTCAAAGAACATTTGTGCCTGAATTATGAGAGACCTAGAGGATGAACTAGTCAAATGTTCTCCAAAACCTGAATAAATCAGCTTTGTGTTGAGATGAGTTGGCTTCCTCCTCCACACAGGAATTTTAAAGGTGTGAGTTACTCAGTGTTCTTGTATTTTCCAACAGAAATAACAGATGTTCTCAAGCTTCTCCAAGCTGTGGCTCCAACTGTTGTGCTGAAAAAAGTCATGACCCAGTTCCTACAAACATATTAAAAATGATTTTATTTCACTTTGCGTTTTATTAGCCAGTTGCTCTGCCTATTTATACCATTAACCATGAAGCTTTCAACAACAGAGACTTATCACACACTAATTGAAATCAATGTCAGCACTCAATTGGGTGCCAGTCCTTTACAAACATTGGCAAGCAGACTCAGTGAACTCATGTTTAAAAAAGCCTAGTCTTTGCATAAACTCTCTTTCTTGAGATGTTCAGAATACCAAAATAATGGGCACAGGAACCAAAATAGCTTGATGAGGATCAGTCGCTTTCCAGTTAAAACCCAAAACTAGAAGGGAGACCTGCCTTCTCTCTGTTGTTTAAAGGAGGTGTATTCCTACTTGGATTTAAAAAAAAAACGCATAAAATACTGATGCCACCAGCAAATAAAGCTCTTGAACTGCTGATTTAGAATGAGCCCAGTGCAGGGAATGACTTAACCTAGTGCCTAGCGGATATAAGTGCACTATGAAGACCCCCAGCTGTGATGTGCATGTACTCTGTTGTCCATAATGTTCTCCAGCCCCTCACTGCTGGCTTGACAAGGGTAGCTCAGGACGTGCCATTTCTGAGCTGGTCCTCCAGTGAGCCTTACAGAAACATTACTGCCTAACAGTGCAGCTTGTAACAAAACCTCTTCCCCATGGGAGCATTCATGGGATCATTTCTTTACCCAACCTGCAACTATTCATAAAAGTTGGATTTAAAATATCTCTGACATTTAAAAACAATTTTCTACTGAAATTTGGCTCAAATTAGTGCATAACTTTTTATGGGCTGAATGACAAGCAAACAGCACGAAATGAGGCAAAATGCTAGTACCGTAATAAATTAACGTGTCCCACACTAAATACCTTAAAAATTTCTCATTGACAGATCACAGAATGTAATTATTATAGTGAAATCATTAACTAAGGCTATGTTAACTGTGTGGAGCTCTGCAAACAATGATTCCTTTTAAGATTTTTCAGTGACTTAAGAGAATGATATCTTTCTCTTCAGGATTTATGGGCTCAAATACTGAAGAGTTTGTTATCCAAGTCAGACAAGTCTATTACAGTAGAGCCTTCTGCACTTAACGTCTCTGTTGATAACAAAAGTCATTTGTTAAAGCCATATTCATAATCCCGAAAGACTTTTTAAGCACAATACAGACACTTTGTTATGTAGCAGAGATCAGATTATTATAAGCACCTAAAAAGTATATTTAATTGTGTCTCTCATTGCACATTACACAATTTTTAACAAAATATAGTGAAAAAAGCATGTGTGTGTCTCCTTACAGATATTTACCTCAAAAAGTCAAAATGTATTTTTGAAGAAAATAAAATGTTTTGATTGATGATAAGTGATTTTATACAAAATAATTTCTTTACTGCCTTGTTTTCTACATACATCAATCAGTCGGGACCACAACTCTCCAAACATTCATGACTTTTCTAAATGATGTTTTTTGAAACTTCCCACATATAGGAGAATGGTGTCCTCCTTACCTGCAATCAGAGAGGTTTTGTGTATGGTTTATTCATACAGCATGTGTACATTACTTGAATGACTTAAAGGCCCTTTTATTGTGTACCTGCTAGAATCAATATGTAACATCCTGATGATTAATAGGATCTGCAACTAGGGAATTAGACCTTCTCAAATACTAAAGAAGCAGAAAACCAGCAGTGTTTATTGAATGTGTAATTCCTTTTTTAAAAACATACAAATTTTGAAGCTCCATGACTGGTCACCTTAATTAGCCACCCATGCTAGACAACTAAAAAGACATCTTATTATAATCATGTTTTGCTCTTGGGTGTCAAAAAAAGAGAACAATTTTACCTTCTATTACACACTTGGAAACATCATTAAGAATTACATGTTTGCAACAACGACAAAACAGTTCTATTTCTGTGATATATTCTGGCAATTATAACTGTGTTCCCAGAGGTTTTCTACCTAGGAGCAGTTTCGAGCTGTGGTATCTGAAGTCATTTTACAGGAATCTCCCGCACCAGGTCATATCTAGAGGTGGTAAAAAGACAGGTTGGGCAACTCACATGACAGGACTACTTTCAAACGAGTTGCTCTACAGCTTTTCCATGCTTGCCCTATGTCTGCAGGGCAGGGTATTCACTAATACTTAATAAACAGAGTGAGTATGAATTTAATTTAACCATTTTAAGCAATATTTTAAAACATCTTGCAGCCTGGATTAAATATCAGGTTCTCCTAATGAATCAGAATCACCTGGAAAAGGAAAGCTCTCTCAAATTGTGCTGCAGCGTTAGGCTATTTTAAAGGTGCACATATCCCTGGGAAGTAGATTAAGTCATACTCTGTACTGGGCTCAATCTAAATCAGCCGTTCATGAGCTTTATTCTCTGGAGGCATCAGAGATTCGTGTTTTATTCAATCAGGAATCTAATTATGCTTCTTTTATAACACAGAGAGAAGGCAGGTCTCCTTTCTAGCTCTGGATTGTAATTGGAAAGGGGCTGATCCTCATCGAAGTGCTTTGGCTCTTACATCTCTTATTTTGGTGTTCTGAACACCCCAAGTACTAGACTGAACATCTAAATAAGAGGAATTATGAGTGAATTAAGTCATGGAAAACATGGAAAAGAGGCAGGCATATTGGGGTGGCGTGAGGATGGGGGCTGTGACCTAACATACAACTATGTATAAAGCCATTTTTCATTCATTTGATCCTCACACAGCCCCTAAATAAGCTGCCATGCCAAGCAAATCTAATGGCCTAAATAAATTCTAGTGTATTACGTCAATAGAGTCATCTTTACCAACCACATCTGTAGTCTGGCTGGAGAACAGTATCAATGTTCTTTGACAAAGTTCCTTCTTTTTCCCCTGAATAAAACAGGCACTTTTTGGCTGTGAATGAAAATATAATACTCAAGGTTGCTAAACAATGAGAATATGTGGATCTCCCAATTCTCTAGTCAATCTAAGAGTCACCAGTCCCAAAAAATACAGTCCTAATTCCCCACTTTCTTAGTCCCCATGGCAAATTCAACAGATGTAAGCAACTTCTGTATGGCAAATTAAACATGCTGTGTTGAAGCTACTTCCTGGAATTTAGAGTTATAAATAAAGAAATATTTTGCTTCACTCTTTTATTATAGTAATGCTCTTAAAATTGCAGCAAGTAAATTCACCCTTACTATAACTTGCACAGTACAGACATAAAACAAGGTTACTGTTTGTACTCTGAAATGATTATTATTTATAATTAGGCTCATAGATTCAAGACAAAAAAAAAAAAAAAAACCATGTGATATTGGTTAATCCCAAAAAGTGACTTGAGAAATGCTCTTGTGTTGCTGTGTTTGGATTCTGACAAACCTCAGGGCAAAGGAGAAGATAAATTTGAACAAGCACAGGATGATGGGTTCATGGGTTTTCACAGGTATTTCCTGCTGTACATAGTGCATATACATTTCACCCAGCATGGGTGAAAGCATTAATGTGTATATACAGTAATGCTTTAAAAAATTGGCATCATTTATATAATGGCAGTGAGGGACTACCTCCTGATGTTGTAGAAGAGACATAGCTTGAAAAGTAAAGAAAAACTAGGAGGAGAAAAGTGAAGAAAAGGGAAGCAATGGCACTGTGCAAAGAGGAGTGACAGGCCTGGGATCACGAGCAAAGCCAATGTCCTTTGCAGTGGCACTGACACACGCTGGAAGGGATGTTAAGTGCTCTGACACATGCAACTCAAGCCTGTTGTTACTGGGCTGAGGCAGGATGGAAGACCAGAGGAGCTGGGAGGTAAGCAAGATGCAAATGAAAAAGATAAGCAGAAACTGGATAGAAAGCAACCTTGAGAAAAGACTGGAACCTACAGATTAACTACTTGAGTAAGTGGTTTGAAAGGGACAAGAGCCAGCATCAGTGCATCCTACCATTAAGTATCATGTAATTCATTGCAGAAATATTTGGTAAAATATTCACACAAATCTGGAACTGCAGTCTGGAAAGAAGCAGTACCGAAGACCATCACTCCGAGTGCCAACCCTGAATCCCCTAAGCACACGCTGAACTTCAGGTAAGCTGGACAGTTCTCAGCGAAGTGCAATAGTTACTTTTTGTTTCAATGTCCCTGCAGTTTTACCCTGGGGATTTAAAACCTATAAGCGAGCAAAGATGAAAGGCAAGGCTTAAGAAAGGGCTTGTCTCCTGCCAGAGCGCTTGAGCACTGATGTGGGGATACAAAGATGATGCTGATCTGAATCAGCAGGCTAATCAGGGATCTCCTCAGCACACTGAATTCCTCTGGCTGATATGGGTCTGGGTAACAATAATCAAATCTCTAGTTTGTCCAAAAAAGAAACTTTCTTTTCTTATCCAGATGTTGATCTGCCAGGGGAAAGGGATGTTCCATAAGCCTTGAGGAGTGGTGCACTGACCAATGTGGACAGATGAGACTATATCACATTTTTAGTGAGACTTTGGGGATCTAGAGGATTACTGCTTGAATTACATGTCTTTCAGTCATGGCCCATCACCCATAACTTCAAAAAAGCTGTCCTGGTGTAGACAGGGCTTCCACCTGTGCATTTTTCCTGGCTGGTAATTTGAGGACAATCTGTTTCCTGTATGGGAAGGAATGGTTCCATCCTAACATCACCTTATAGCATCCATACGTGCCACATATGCTTCAGGCAAGGCCTGAAGGGAATCAAAACCAAGGTTACCCTGGGTAGTAACTTACAGCATTAGCAAGATGAAATAGTCCTATAAATCCCCCATGTCCTGCAGCCCACACTGCCTTATTTTGGGGGTGTTTTTTTTTGGTCTGTTTCTTTTTCTTTTCTAGGACTAGAATCAACTTGTGTTGATTTCTGATCTGCAAGTCTGTGAACTTCTAAATATGTAGGCATCAGGTCTTGCTATCAGACAGTTCCTCGTGACACTCCGTCTGGGTTGTCTGGCAGGTTTCACATGACACTGGCTTCTCAGCATAGCAATCCTTCATCTTGTCTTGAGTGGAACATTTATAGTTCTCATACCTTGTTCATTATCTGCTACACACATGTGCAGAGCAACATTTCTTACCCAAATAAAAGTGTATTTCTATACTTGCTTCCGAACAGATTCTCTCTCTTTGAATTACGGAATGGTGAAAAGTCTATTTAAGGAAGAATTTACATTTACAAGGGTTTTTTTTGGGGGGGATTGCTTTAAGGTCTAGTACTTTTCTTTAAGAAAGTTTTTGTTTTCTCCGTCTTAAATCTGATCACTTTCAAATCATTGTTTCACATTTAAATGAGAAGATAGAAAAAGAGAAAGTACCCTTCTACAAACTCATCAGGAGTTAGAAACAGTGAGCTTGTGCTTGTGGTATGAGAGGCCAAGGCTCTAGCTTGTAAATAAAAACTGGTAATGTAGTAGCCATAGAAGAATTTTATGAGGTTGCTGGCTCTCCTTTGTTTGTGTAAATGATCTCAGGCAGTCACTGTAAAAGCAAATCTCTGCTGCTGTACCAGAATAATAATGCATTTGACTTTTGCTGTGGTGTTACCTTTTGAGTTCCTGTCTACAGTAATTAATTATAAACCATTGCTCCCAGGCCTTATTCTCTGTTCGTGTTTTCTAAACAGCAGTGCCTGATTTTGTATATATAATGATTATTATTTCTTCCCAGGTGTATTACCTTACATTTATCTATATTAAATCTCATTTCATTTTCTTCTTTCCATCTCTCAAAATTTGCCCTTAGCCCTATTCTCCAACGAGGAGAGATCCTTGCTCAGAGATGCTTATTTGCAGGGATGCATCACTGGAAGGGTGCAGTAGGTAAAATAATGGTGTAGCTCTCCCAGGCTTTTCATTTCCTCTTTTCTGCATTCCAATTCTGCTACTTCTGATGCAGTCATTGACTTCAGTCAAGAAGGAGCATTTAAAGAGCTAGCCCATTGTCTGGCTGCTGGCACTAGTCCTGTTATTGAAATTTCCTAATCCTTTGTTTGGATTAAATTTCTTGTTCTCCTCTGAAACAGGCATGGGGGATGAGAGAAGAGATTAAACTACATTACACTGTATCCCAGGCCTGTAAAAAAATATTTCATAAAAGTGACTTGTAAATACTGTCTTCTTTTTTTCCCCTGCAAATGAAGTTATTTAATTTCATGCCAGGACTTTCTTTTTGGCCTGTTCTGATTCAGTTGTGTTCGTACTAGACTCACACTCAATTTTTAGCTGAAATATTTACTTTTGGGCTAGCATTTGCAATAGCAATGCCCATGCTGTAGCTTGTCATGGACTTGCACCCTGAGCTCTCTCAAGTCTTCTGTAATTCCTGAGCACAGCAGTGGAGTGAAGGGGAGCTAGCTGAGAGCATTCCTGCAGGTGTCAGGCAGCATTTGACATAGCTGGTCCATAAAGTGGATTTGCTTGATCCCAGGCAGCAGCCTAAACAAACCTGGGCAATCCCCTCATAGAGATGAGAAAGGGAACCTTTTCCCAGTGTCACCTGAAATGTTCTTGAAATGCTCTATGGATGCCAGCAATTGCCTTTGCAGCCTACGCAGGGGTTTGGGAGTTCCTGCTCCCTCCCTGGCACTGGCACTAACAATCATGCAGTTCCTCAAGCAGTCAGCTCACCAGTGATGCTAATTAATTACTACAGGCAGGAGCTCAAAATGGAATGTTGCTACAAAAAAATTCAAATGCCTGTGCTGTTTTGTCTGCAGCTGGTCTCTCATGACTACATTTGGGGAAAATCTTCGTATAACTAAGAGCAGAATCTCTCTCTCCTTCTATGTGCTGTTAAGAAAATAGAGCAGGCAATGGCTGAGGGATAGCAAATGCCACAAAATAGAAGCTGGGTGAAGCAAAACACAGGCTAAAGAAAAAACAGTTTTCAAAAACTTTAACAGTGAGGTGCTTTTAGGAAGGCTATTGCTAGAAACATAAGACTGGAAGAGACCATCTGGGCCACTGAGTCTGTCTCTGCAAACACAAGCTGCCATTCAATAATCATTGAGTCCAGAATGATCCACCAAATATTGACTCCACAGGCCGTCATACATGACAGGCCTCTTTCAACATCTAACAATAATCTTCAGGCCTCCTGCAAACACCCAAAGTCACATCGATAATGTGCTCCAGGAACACAACAAGTCAAGTCAGGGGCACTGTCAGTGTCTGAGGATGCAAGTTCACAATCCAGCCTTTATCCCCTCCTCATCTCTCTGCATGTACCAGCACACTACAGCAGATCAGCTTGCAGGCTTGGCTCTTAACTCACTGTATAAAATAGTGATTCATTTTCAGCCACATCCATTCCCTGGAATTAGTTAAGAAAGAGCTACTTTCTTTTTTGGCAAGGTTAGAGCTTGGCTGCTAAGCTCCCTGGACGAATGCACTACTGTGTTGCATGAACATGAGGAGGGATTGGTGGCAGCTCTGCACAAACTGCCACAGAGGCGCTTTCCTACTACTGGAAACTACTGGAGTTGTCCCGTTGTACTGTCCCGTTGTACTCCAGAGCTGGACTGCGTTAGAAGTCTCCCATGCCTTTTGTATCTGCTTCTGCACCATTCATGTGTCAACACAGAGTCTTGCAGCCTTGTGAGGGATCAGATCAAGGGGCTGGTTAAACCAAAAAAATCTGGAGAGAAAAAAAAAAAAAAAAAGTATAGTTTTTTCAGTCAGGGGAGTTCCCTGATCCAGTTCACCCTGGCGCTGCAAAGTAAGTAGCTACATGATGGAAAAGATCATGATAGAACAAGAAAAAAATAGATAGAGCAGATAAAGTGTTGGAGAAGGTGTTGACAAAGATTTACAACCAAATATAGCCTCGAGTTCCTGAATTAAAGGACGGTTCCTCGGTAATTTTTTCAGATGATCCTGAGAGTTCTATTCCTGACCAAATGTTAGTACAAGGCTGTTGCAAGCAGAGCTAAATCTCTCCCAAGCAAGACTCCTATCATCTTATAATTCCCTGCTACAGGAAGAAAAAACAACTTCCCAGCACTCACAGCAACTTTTTTTTTGCATATGTGCTAAATAAAGAATATCAATAAGCATATTTTAAACCTGCACAAGTTAAGAAATGAACTGGAATGCTTTCCTCACCATTTGTGTGTGTGTGTGTATCCAGATTTAAGCCAGCTAGTTTTGAAATGAGAAAGAACGTTTGGCTTCTATTAAATTTCAGCTCTCCTCAGGGAAAACACCTTTTAACTGGCTGATATTTCCACTCTCCTGCTGCCCAGGAAAGAGCAACCATGCAGCTGCCTCAAAACACAACCACCACTATGCTTTCCCAGTGCTGCTTTGCCATTCTTCTTCCTTATTCCTTCTACTCTGAGCACAGCAACACAACAGTTTCTTTACTTCTCCTCTTCCTATTGTAGAACTTTCGCAGGAAGGAGAGAATTCATGCTTTACATTCCAGCTTTTTCCTTTTTATTTAGAAAATTTGGCATGCCAATTTAAACATATTATTAGGATGTACGGGTGACTGAAGTAGCAAAAATCTAGCATGGTTCTTTCAATTTACAGCATGTAATATGAGGGGAAATGTAAACATGCATTCAAAGTACAAGTGTCAAATCTCTATAGTTCTATGGACTGCATTAATACATGATATGTGAGTTGTTGTCCTTAAATGCAATGTCTCTAGCAGACATCAGCTCTAATATATAATAATCAGCAATCTATCTATTATATGAAAAAGGCAAATAACTATTGGGGAATGACCTTGCTCTACTGCATAGCATTAGAAAGCGTAGTGCCCGTGATTCAAGAAGCCTATGTAGAGTCTAGAGAAAATTCAGAAAAGAGCAAAAGGATCCAAGAGGCTGAAAAACGATGTTTAACATAAAAAGTTTAGGATATCTTTTTAAATTTAACAAAGACTGGTGACTGGAACATTCTGCACAGATACATACCTACGGAAAATATACTTGACGGTAAGAGGGAAGGAGCACAGTCTTGCAGACAAAAGTGTAACAAGATCTGATGACTGGAAACTGGAGTTAGAAAAATTCAAGCTTGAAATAAGACATAATTTCTTAGCAGTAATTAAACACTGGAACAACTTGCCATGGGAGCTGATAAATTCACCATTGCTTGGAGTCTTTAAAACAAAATTAGATATTTTTCTACACAGCAAACTCCTGAAAGAGCTCAGACTGCAAGATCACTTACAACCTTGGGAGCTGCTTCATTGAATCCATGACCAGCAACACCTCTTGAGCTGGTGAACTGAGGCTGGGCTCATATTGTTGAATTTAATGGCCTTCTGGAAGAAATAATGCCCTTATATTTCAGGCACAAATTTGATCTAAATATTTATAATCTGCTACTAGCTGATGGATTTTTTAAATAACAAAGAAAAAAAATCAGACATATATTGCCTTTAAACATTTGTGATTTTTTCCTGGTTAATGTTGGCTTTTGTGTGTCTCTTTAAAAGCATTTTCTTAAGTGCTGTGACTTTAAAAGGCAGAGATATCTAGCCGTGCATGCATAAATTTTCCTGGCAGACACAGTGTAAAAATCTTAATTGAAGATAGCATCAAAAGAATAAAAAAATGCAAAACAATCCAGATTCATTTTCTTGACTACTTACTCTGTGTGCTTTTCTTTTAATGATATTTTTTATAATCTTTTTTCTTGCTATCGTATTTTCACTATCATTGTCATGCCTTGAATAAAAAAAATAGGTGGATGATATTATAAAGTTTACAGCAATTGTTCAAATCTTCAGGGAACTAAATCCCTCCCTGTGACATTAAACAATTTACAAAACACCAGGAACAACCATTCTAATCACAAAAAGCTATTAATTTTCATCATTTTCATAATTTTACAGGTGTCGAATCTTAATCCTTTATGCCCAAGTATATTATATTGCTCAGTTCCTTGCCGACTTGCCACAGGCTGATTATTTATGGCTCACTGCATTCTAATAAAATCTCTACCTCATCTGCCTATCAAGTAGAAAGGAAATAAAGAAGTTGCCAAAATTACTATTTGAGCTCCTTTTAAAACTTAAAAAAGGAGAAGGATATACTATTACCCTTCCCTCCTGTAGATCATTCGGAGTGCTCTCTCTTGGCAAAAAAAAAAAAAAAAAAAATTAATTCTTCAGTGTACCTTTTCCTTACTAATAAATACAACAGGCTCCATACAATCATCAGCTTCAATTTTCAAATTATTTTTCAAGGAATGTTATGCTTATGGCTATCTTAAAATCAATTATTTGAGAAGACAGCAGTTCTGCAGTCAGTACTTTTGGAATATACTTGGAATATACTTTTTTACCAAGAGGGAGTCTCCTACTGCTGCTGTTTATGCCCAGGCAAGTCACTTAACAGGAACTCTTGTCCCTGTGTTAGCCCTGTGCTCATTGCATGGCGCAGAGGTGCCGCCTGTCAGGTTTCTTCTAACACAGATCACAAGTAGTTCCTTTTTTTTTGCTTCCAATGCAATGTGAACTTTCACTCACTGCTGAGTTTCCATGCATTTTCTACTATCCTGAACAGGAAAAAAATGCTTACCATACCAAAACATAAATAAAATATATTTAGAATATGCTTCCACATATGTCTAAAAAGACCCCAAATAATGAAAAGAACTAGGTGAAAGGCAATCTCAGAGTATCTATACTTGGTTGCTCACAAGGACTGACTCTCTAGTAACTGTCTCGTGTAGTAATTCACATTTCTCTAAATAATACTATGGCCATTTGCACAAGCACAAATAATGGCCCAAGGTGCAATGACAACAAGCCTCTGATATTTATATATGACCTTAGGAGGACACACCTTCTGCAGGGCATAGCTTTAGGAGTTTTTGTTAAAATAAATAATTAAAATAAAGTAAAATTCTGCAGCAGTTTAATCTCTTAAATTGTCAAACAAATTGGCAGTGTGTGCCAATTTAAAGCAAATACACAGACACATTAAGCACAGTAATGAAAACGAGTATTTCTTCTGGCAACTAATCTGGCCATTATCAGATGGCAGTTTACCATATGTGTCATGGTAGAAGAAATCTTGAGAGATCTGAAGTGTGATCACTTCAGGAAGGGCATTCCATATGTTGGGGGTGAACAAAAGGATATCATTAGCATGTCTATGAGAAGAGCAGATGGAGTAGATATGAAGACAGAAGAGACTGGAAGGTGACAGGGAAAGGTGAAGTTACAAAGTTGTGTTGCAACGGAGAAGGTAGCTGCATTGACAGAGCACCCGGCTGCTCCTGGGCAAATTGGGCTCCACGGGCACCCACCTGAAAAGCTACGCAACCAACCTTATGGGAAGAAGCAAACACTTTTTTGCTAGGTTATTGCCCACAACCAGCTTGCTAGGGGTCAGCTAATCACTAGTGCTGGCATAAAAGAAGTGACAGAAAGCTGTGACCAGGGGTGAGGACGGAGCCACAGCACTACTCCTTCGGCGGCAGCCAGCTATTACTTTGGGTTAGCTCTATCATCAAGATCAGGTCATGGCTCAACAACTAGCAACACTGAGATGAAAACCAGCACAAGCCACTACTGCTCTGCAACCTCTTATCTCTCCCCACTTATCTCTGCCCCCAAGCCAGCCCTCAGTTGCACCAGGAAGAGTACTGCCGGATGGATCAGACTGGTGAAATAAATCAGCTGAAAAAGGTACCTCTCTTCCTCCACCCTCTCTCATGATCTTTTCCAGACAGATCAGATTTCTAATCTGGTTTACCACACAGCTGAACAAAACCACCATGCCAGTAAAGCAGTATAGTTAGCAGAGGGACAGAAATGAATGTCTGGGAGAAGAGAGTATCTAAGGCCAGCATTGCTGCTGAAAGAATTGTAAAACAGCATCCTCAGAGGTCTAGAGACTTGTGGAGACAGGGAAATCTATGGAGATACTAAAGAAGTACAGAAAGGAACTGCAAAAATAGTCCATGGAGATAAGTACAAGCATAGTGTTTTGAGAGACCTTTTTGACAGCATATGAGGGAAAAAAAAAAAAAGCTCATAAGCATGATTATAGATAACAAAAGCCTAGAAAGGATTTCTATGACATAGCCAGAGGTAAGAGATTTTTAAATAAAATAAAATTCATATATATCAAGACACACAGATTAAGAAAAAGAGCGGAGTCAATGATGACACTCAGGTTCTAAGTCTGAGTGAGAGAGAGTCACTGTGTGCCCTCCAGGTAGGATCACATAGTCCATGCCCAGGAGAAAAAAAAAAAATAGGAGTTCTTGTGTAGCAGTTGCAGATGGAGTTTCAAGTCGGGAAGTTCTCTGAAACACTATCCTGTATTTCCTCAACAGGTGGATGCTTTAGTTCTCAGTGAATGCCTATGGATTTTTTTTTAATGAGTTAATTAAAAAATGTGTTTGCTCATGATGATAGAAGCAACTATATTCAGAGAAGACAAGGATAAATCTATTCAGGTAATATTTTACAAACCTTTACACAAGAATCCAGAATGGGCCAAAGCTGCCTTCTTTGCTCTTTACCTTTCTGGGAGAGAAGCCTTAGCTCTACCTCCACTGTATTTCTGGTACTGTTGGAATCCAGAACGACAACTAAGGGTATTTAAGAGCTGCCTTTGATGACAAATTATTATATCATGATGGAAAATGAGGCCGCATTAGTCTATTTCAGTAATGTAATAAAAAAGTAAGAGACTCACTTAGAGGGAGTTATCCTGGACTTGTGGAAATGCTTTCAAGCAATCTTATCTCCTTCAGTGCCATCCAGTGGAATTAATGTGAAATATCACTCCCCAGTAGAAGGAGTATATACAAATATACAGCATATAAAGCAGCTCTATATTTTCAGGAGGTTCTGTTCACACCACCTAAATTGCAGGTTGTCAGGGTTATTGGTATAACAATAATGAAAAACAGAACCGTGACTTTCAATAGCAATAATTCAAATTAGATCTGACATTGCTGGCTGGAGTCTCAGAAAATCCCCTTATATCATTTCCAAAATAGTTATTTGTGCCTGCAAAATATGTGGCACATACAAAATTCATCCTGGTATAGCACAGTATAAAGATTTAATAGCATCTATTTGTGTAATGCAGCCATCCCCAGCCCAAGTCAGCTATAGCTCTTAGCTATAATTTTTCTTTTCCTCCAAGGCATGACTAGTTTGAAGGATCAAGGCTATCTCCATTTACAGGTGCTTACAATCCCAATAATATTTTTAAACATATGTTTAAAACATATTTTCAAGCATATCTGCGTCAGATGTCTGTGTGTCTAAACATGCATATATGTATGTGTATACATCCTTATACCCAAGTAGAAGTTTGGTATTTTATGCTGTCATTAGAGACTTTTTTTGAGAAAAGACTTTGTTGCCCTCTTCACACTTTGCTGATTCTTCCTGAATTACAATGATCTCATGATGATATTTGCATTAAGAGTCTTAAAGTCACTTTCTTGCTTTCTCCAACTCTAGGGCAGAGTACTTTGCCAAAGGCCAAAGGCTTTCTATCTAAAAGCTCTTTAAAGATGGCTTGCAGGACGGATTTTTGCAAATAAATAAATTCCTACCTCTTTTGCTCTTTATAGTACATAGAAAAGACAAGAAAACATAAAATTGGAGAGGACAGAATATTTTCTTGGTCTTTCTTACACTAGCACATGCAAAAACTGTTGAAATGCTAATGTCTCCGTGCTTGCAGAGTTTTAACCTTCCTTTCTCAACATCTCTCTTCAAATCCCAGTGGTTCCTCTGTCAGTGTTCCTCTTCCCATCACAGCTTGTCCCTTTGCTCAAAGTCAAGACTTTCTTCTGTTTAATTTTTCTTCCTTATCAATGTGCTGTCATTCTTCTGTTCCTTATTTCTCCCAGTCCTAGCATCCTGGCCTAGAGTCTCCTTCTCCATTCCCCTTCCTCAAGGGTATTTGTCCCATTGCCTTACCAGTCTGAACCCATCCTCTTTCAGCTTTCCCAAAAAGTAATATTCTTGGTCACCTAATCTCAGCATCCTATCCCTATACTTTCAGGCTTGCTTATTTCCCTCCTCAATATTCACTGCTTTCCACCCCTCAGTCAGCATCTATGTTCATAACATACATCAGCATGTATGTTCATAACATACATGCCTGTGCACCAGAAAAGAGCAAGGAACAGCAACAGATCTTTGTGATCAAAGGGCACAGTGTCTGTAGCCTCAAGTCCACCCAAGTCCAGGGCAGCAGAGGACTCGTGTGCCCTACAGCCTCCAGCTCTCTACTGTAACAGTAGCACGGACAGTGAGGGGATGCACTAGTCATAAATGTGTAAAGGGCTTTTTTTTTTTTGAACGTTTTCAGCTTTTCTGTAGCACAAATTACAAGTCTGCTTGAGAACATGAAGGCATTTAAGCACCTAAAAGATAATGATCTCCACAATATTTTATTCTAAACATCTAGGTTTTTCCTGATTTTTTCCTTAGCTTATGGTTGCTAGCATAAGAGTCACCCTAAACTTCAGCATTTAGCCAAGTTGCAATTTCAAGCCAAAAAGCAGGAATTTAGCAAAGTGGTGAGCAAGCTTTAGCTTTACAAACTCATATACTGAGAAGTAACAGAAAGCCCTATTACCATAGGGCTGTGCCTATCTGTACCTACCATAGTACTGACATACGTTTCAAGTATAACTTATTACTAAATGCAAAATACAATCTAAGCTAGTGGTATTAAGACCACATGAGTGTAAAGAAAAAGAAAAAAAGTGAAGGTCTTCATTTCTACCTTTAGTAGTATCCTCTGCAATTAGGCAGTACATGCTCCTCTGCTGAAAAGTCACGAGAGAGTGGGTGATTTTACACTTCAGAGCTGCTCACAGAAGCACAGCAGTGGCACAACTGTGGTAAAAAAAAAAAACACAGATTTACTCCAAATTTCCTTCTATTAACAGGCTTATATAGTCATTGATACCCTTTCAGCAAATAGTTTTTTTAATCTAAAGATTACCTTATATGGTAGTACCTGATATATTTCCACAGTCTCAGTTAATTAGATCAGAAGGCAAATGAGCATCTCCAATCCCCTGGCTTACAGTGGTGAGCAACCCCCTGGCACCTGAGGACCCAGCCCTTGGGAATGCTGCCCCTTGCTGGTTAAGAGACCTTCAATGACCTACTGCAGTAAAATATGTTTCCATATTTTCCAGGAAATAGCAAAATATATTTTCCCCTACCTGTTTTAATCTGGATTCCTAACAAACCTTAACCAGGGCTCTCAAGTGTTTGTGTATTACTTATTGTAAGGACCAACCTACAGATGATGCTCAGAGGATTTACTCTGCCAGTGGAGCAAGATCCCAGTTATCACCCGTCTGTGGCAATAACTCTGAGCTTTATCTTTGCATGCTGGGATGCTAAGGCCACACTTTTTATATTAAGCCGAATAAAGAATGTTGCTATATATTAACCTTAGCTGCACCAAACATAATTGAACTCAATGGGGCTGCTGCCCTCTGTGTTTCAGAAGGACTTGACTTTGAAGACACAACAATTCAGTGGTTTACAAAGGCAGAAATAAACTTTCTTTATTATATAGCAAGTGCAGGTGCATTGCTATGATTGTAGACACTGGTATGATTCACCTTGAGATTTTAGTTATATCTTGCCAAGAGAAGCTATTATCAAGTCCCAAATGATCTACCAACACTGCTATCAATACAGTATTTAGAAGTTCCTTCCCTAGTGGGAACAAAACCATCGCTTTATTTCCAATTTCGAAAATTAAATGCACAGTATTAGCGCCATCAATGAGGTGTTTAACTTCAAAATTGCCTTTCCTGGTGAGAATGAAAACACTACTTGTTCCCTTTTTAAAATTAACAGCAGTATTTTTCTCTCTTCCCTACAACATACACTTCTTTAATCAACCTGAGACACAGTATGTCTCTAGTGCACAAAGAGCATTGCAGGTATAAATCTGCTTGTGTCTAGGTGTGCACATGAATGACACTCGACCAGCTCCAGGGCTGGGATCTAACTTGTTTCCAATATGTTTCAGGCACACAATAATAAAGTAGAGAGAGTATGTTTGCAACAAGCAGGTAGGAGAGGAAAAAAAATAGATTTTGGTTTAAGTCATATTTATACCAAGAGAAAGGTTATGTACGTGATACAGAAGAAGCATTACAATTCTTTCTGCCCAAAATTAACAGTATACGGCATCACTACCTCACATAACAGATATGACTGTTTATAGCTAAAAAATTGCTGTGGGACATGTCCAAAATGTGAAGGAAACTTCACAGTTTGATTGCAGACTTTCTGCCTTTTTCTTTCTTGCTCTACATACTAATTGAAAATTATAGTGAGTCATAACCACTCACTTACTATCACCAAATTATTCCTACTGTTATAGTAAGATGCAACACTGCAGGGGTTGTGCAGCAAAGTGAAGGCAAGGCACGTACTGCAATGGAAAAGGGGCAAAAATGCATTGGACAATGTTTTCCAGCTTAGCTTCCTAAGGAACACAGAGATACTGCAGGTTATACAATCCACTTCATTGTTACATGGCAATTTCTAAGGAATAAGATTCTTAAGTCACACGAGAAGAAACATCTCTTCCTTAAATCATAGAATCCTTAAGTTTGGAAGGGACCTTAGAGATCATCTAGTCCAAACCCCCTGCACACGCAGGGTCACGCAATCTAACGTGTAGTTTACTTCATGATGACATGTAGATATTAAAAAATGGAAACCCAAGCAAACACAAACTTTTAATAATAACACAAACAAACAACCAAAGATAAACTCACCACAGCTGTCTTGGGACAGCCCCTCAAGAACTGGAAATACCCTCCTCTGAGGCACTGACTCTTCAAGGACCGTCTCGGTAGACAGAAGCCCAGGATAGTTTTTCCAGTCTGATACTTTTTGTGGGAGAACTCTCCAGTTGTTTTTGCAGGGAGCTCATAGGCAAACTCATCCAAGGTAAACATGGCCTCTGAGGTGCACAAGCAGCTCTGAACAGTTTTATTCGAGCTCTCCATAGCCAGAACCCCTCAGGTATTGATGCGTCCTCCAAAACACAGCAGCCCATTTCCCCATTTTCCTATCATGTCCCAGGAAAGTACAAATACGAATCTACCCCATCATCTTTGGCCTCAGCAAGACTGGAGTGAATCTGTGCATGCTATTATGAAACAGCAAAAGTAACATTTTTTTTTTTTTTTACTGAACAGACTACAAATTGGATACATTAGATGCCTCTACGATTTCTTTTCCCCTGGTGCCCTCAAAATCAAAAAGTGGCATCAGAAGGACGGAGGAAGGGGTGATTTTGCCACAGATGCAGGATGCTGAGAGTCAGGCCAACAGCTCCCTGAACGAGCTCCTTAGGGCATCAGCCTTCCGAGTCAGTGCGGCCGTTTGTAAAAACGTCAAACGCAACAACCGTTGCCCAACGGTTCCCGAGCGACCGTTAGGGCGGGGCGGCGCGCGCGGCCGGAAGGGCGGCGCGCGGCGGTTGTTTCCGTTGCTGGCGGAGGGGAAGGGAGCGGCGCGCGCGCGGGCCGCGGCCATGGCGGGCAAGGCGGCGGCGGCGGCGGCGGCCGCCATGGCGGGGGAGCCCGAGGGGCGCACGGCGGAGGAGGTGGCGTGGGCCGAGGCTCTGCGCGGCGCGTGCGAGCCCGAGCACCACTGGCGGCACCGGCGCGAGTTCCTGCTGCCCAACGTGGCGGCGCCGCCGCCGGCGGCGGGCAGCGCAGAGCTGCAGCGGCTCGTGTCGCTCTCCATGGTGTGGGCCAACCACGTCTTCCTGGGCTGCCGGTGAGTGCGGGCCCGCGCGGGGCGTTGGCGTTAGCGTTGACGTTGGCGTTAGCATTGACGTTGGCGTTAGCGTTGACGTTGGCGTTGTCGCGGCTCACGGCGCCCTCCCCTGTGGCCTTGTCGCCCCTGCAGGTACCCGGCGCAGGTGATGGGCAGAGCGCTGGGCATGGCCGAAGGCATCCGGGTGAGCGGCGCGCCCGCCCGCACCACCAGAGACGAACTGGTTGCCAAGGTGAAGAAAAGACGCGTGTCAAGTAGCCATGGTTAGCAGATCCTAGCTGTGACAATACATAGGAGTCTAGAACGTGCTTGTTTCTGAGTGTGCCCCCGCGCGTCGCAGAGTGATTGTGGCCATTTGCTTTGAAGTGCAGTTTACCTGTGTTTTTTTTTAATATTTCCTCTCTCTGTGCTGTTTTTCACTTATTAATGCCTATATGAATAGATGCAGTATGTACTTGCTGTATTGGTAACTTAAGGCTGTTGTTCCTCTAACATGTGGTTTTGAATTTCTGCAATTGCTGTGTTTTAAAATGATTTTCTAATGCCATGTAGACTTTAGTATTCCTGCTTAAATGTTATCTTGCTATTTCATTTTTACCGCTAGTTAGACAATGTTTCTTTGTAAGAAAATTGGGTCTTCTCTTTCATAAAGAGATCCCTCCCATGGTGTTTTAAAGGGTTTTTATATCAGATAGTTCCCTTTGATGTACCTCGGTCCTTTCTGGACTGAACTTTAAGAAAACAAATCTATACTTGCAAACAAGTCTCAAGGCAAGCCTGAAATCTTGCACCTGAGCACTTTTAGTTCTCTATTGAAAAATGCCAAAATACTTGAAAATAGTGGGTTAGTGCTCTCAAGTGGAATTCAGTGTCTATTCATCAAGGACTGAATTTGTAACCTCTAAGTTGAGGGGGCTTACACCTTATCTACATTCTGAAACTTTTGATAAGTTGTCTCTAGATAGTTCATAGTGGAGGAACTAAAGAGGATAACATACTTGCTTTGTTTTGCAGAAGGGATAGAGGAGCCCTGCAAGAAACGAGCTATAGAGAAAAGCGAAGAATCTAAGGATACTGGAAAGGATGTGAAGACTACCAAGCCAGAAGCACCTAAGGAAACTGAAAGCACATTGCCAGGAAAGCAGGAAAAAGAAACCAACAAGGATTCGGCGAGCTCCAACTTGCTTTGCAGTTCAAACCAGGAAGCGAGCACTGAAACAGGAGGAAATCCTGCTAATGCTGAAAACACCACTGAGCAAAATCCAACCCCATCTCCATCTGACGCAGAGCCAGCAGAGAAGCCTTGCTTAAATCCCTCTCAGGAAAGCAAGTGTGAAAATGTGCTGCCACCTGAAAAGAAAGCTGCGCTGGGGGCAGTGCCGGCAGGTGCCCCGCAGCCCAGCACGGTGACGGCGGCTGCTGCAGGTGCCCCGCAGCCCAGCGCGGTGCCAGCGGCTGCTGCGGTTGTCTCGCAGCCCAGCACAGTGCCAGCAGTTGCCGCGGATGCCCCAGAGCCCAGCGCGGTGCCGCCAGCTGCTGCAGGTTGCCCACAGCCCAGCTCAGTGCCCGCAGCTGCTGAGAGTGCCCCACAGCCCAGCGCGGTGCCTGCGGGTACCCTGCAGCCCAATGCAGTGCTGCCAGCTGCTGCGGGTGCCCCGCAGCCCAGCGCGGTGTCTGCAGGTGCCCCGCAGCCCAGCGCAGTGCCAGCAGCTGCTGCAGGTGCCCCACAGCCCAGCTCCATGCCCGCAGCTGCCAAGGGTGCCCTGCAGCCCAGCACGGTGCCAGCAGCTACCAAGAGCGCTGCACAGGTGAGTGCTGCACCTCTGTCTTCCAAAACCCAAACAAACGTCCCATCAGGAGCCCCCAAGAGCGGCGCCCAGGCGGGCGCCTCGCTGCTGCTGGCCCCCAAGAGCAGTGCCCAGGCGGGCTCCTCACTGCTGCTGGCGCCCAAAGCTGGCACTCAGGCGGGCTCCTCACTACTGCTGGCATCCAAAGGCAGCTCCCAGGCGGGCTCCTCACTGCTGCTGGCGCCCAAGGGTGTCTCCCAGGTGGGCTCCTCGCTGCTGCTGGCCTCCAAGAGCGGCGCCAAGGCGGCCTCCTCGCTGCTGGCCTCCAAGAGCAGCGCCGAGGTGGCCGCGTCACTGCTGGCCGCCCGCAGCGGCGCCCAGCAGGGCTCCTCGCTGCTGGGCGCCAAGAGCAGCGCGCAGGCGGCCGCGTCGCTGCTGGCCGCCCGCGGCGGCGCCCAGCCC
>JAUBOD010001029.1:1653794-1667768 GCA_032353885.1 Nothura maculosa | reverse complement strand
GCTCCCACTTCTAGACATTGACTAATCTCCCTTGGACTCTAAGCAAAGTAGGGCTGACACAAATATTTAATTTCCTGCTCTCTCTTCCAGTCTGTTGTTCCCATCTATAGCTCCCTGCTGTTGGTCTCTCCAGCTCCCCATTGCAGGAAGCCTGTTTGTGCCTGCTCATCTGTGGGCTTAAGCCAGAAGATCCATTCAGGTAGCTCTTTATTGCTGGATACTTCATGTAACATCTGCTCACTGGCCAGCAGTAGCTTTGGAACAGCTGACACTTTTACTGGCTTAGCTGAAGGGTGTAGTAAATGACAGATTATTCTTGCCCTTCCACTGGCAGAGAGCAGGACACAAGGTGAGCTGCACGTCAACCCAAATATACGAGCAAGAAGGGAGGAACAAAGAGACAAAGCCACCTTCCCCAAGAAGAAGGCTTGTAAGGTTGGTTGTTAGAGACAGTAAGACGTGCTCCATCACAGAGTGACAGCCTGCCTAGCGACCCCAGGGGAGAGGGGAACATGCAGCATGGGGCCATGGCCATCCCACCCCGCCTCTCGGCTTATGGGGGAGGATTTATGGATTAATTCTTATAGCTCTGACTCTTCACGAGCAATAGCAAGAGGTCAGGGCCGTGTTAGACAAGGCACAATAGTGACATTTAACAGAAAGACGGCGCCTCTTTGGCACTGCAGATGCCTTGTCAGCCAGGCAGTACACAGCAAAGCTGGGGAAATATCATCTCAGTGCTGCCTGAATGGCACAAAAGGAACTGCTGGCCTTACTTAGACTCTTGTATCCCCTTGCCTTCTTGTTGCAGGTTAAGTCCAGGTTTTCAAAAATGCAGTTTAAAAAGAAAATCCTGTATTGAAAGTGTCTGCAGGCTTTTGAATAGGTTTATAAACATAACTGCCTCAAGAAGAAGGGGGAATCTGAAAAACAAACTCAATATCGAATAGTTTTGAGTGTGCCCATCTATTTCAACTAGCGCGATATTAATAGAACACACAACAGCAGGGAGTGGGAAAATAAACGTATTTTCACTCAGACAAAGGGACTAAGTGACTCACACATGCAAAAATAAATAAATGGCTCCCCATGATAATCTGAAACTATATTATACCCACTGAAACAACTCAGCTCCTTAACTGTAACCTAACATGTTAAATTTCATCAGTTTTATTTGAAGCCATGGACAGATTGAGTGATCAATCTCTATTATACTGAGCTTTGTTTTTTTAATATCATCTTTACAGTGACATTTTTCTTCTCACTAGACATTCTGGTACATTTCCCTGAGCTTTCTTCAGCTTAATAACTGGATTTTGGACTTACAGAAAAACAAAATATATATATGTGTATGTATGTATATATAATATATAAATATATATATGTAGCTCTCAAGTTTCCAGAAGTGACCACATAAGTGAGTATCATGTATGAGATATGGAAATATATATATAGATATATAAAAGAGAGAGAGAAAAACTGTTACAATTGCATGCGTTGCACTCAGTCAATAGAAGTTATCTATTCTAGTTCCATAATAGAGATACTCAGGGTCAAACAGGTGCCGGCTTCAGATTTTGTAAAAAGCAAGAGTGGGATTTCTTGGCCTGGTATAATTGGCAAACAGGTTTTCCCCCAGAGAGATGGAATGAGGACACAGCAATTAACTCTCCCCTTCCTGAAATCCGAGTGCTAATCACATCCTTAGCAACTGCCTGGTCACTATGGTACCAGCACCATCTTTTGCTCCAGTCCTTTCTGCTTCTCCTGCAGCTTTGGTGATGGTCAGAGCAGAGGTTACTGCACTCGCTGACACTGTGCTGGATGATTCCACCCATCTCTGCTCCACACAAGTGAATTCTGTAGCAAACGAAAATCAGCTGGGAGGTTAGGAAGGGAGGCAGTAAGCGTGCAGAGAATGTATGCTATTTGCCTTTTAGAAGCACTGTGCAAATGACAAAGACAATGCCTTGCTACAGCCTCTCTGCTCTAATAGTCTTAAATGTGAGGCTAATGAACTTTATCTTTCAACTCCATTGAACCTCATTATACTGTAAATACCCTTTGTGTAACATCTTCTTGTGACTCAGCTGCCAAGAACAACAATGATGTTATCAGAAAAGAAAGAAAAGGCTGTGGTCTTAAAAAGAAGCCACGTGGATTCATCTTTCCACAGCAAATATTTGTCTTGGGAGAAGCAGTGACATATTACGGAGGCTATAATGGCAAAAATGCTCGATGTGGAGACATTTGTGAGTACTAAGGGATTCAGAAAACAGCCTACAAGAAAACAGTCTAAAATGTCTTCCTGCTGGAGTGGCAGAGAGCAGGCTGTGAATCTCATCTGTGAGAAGTTGTATCCCATGCATCGCATAAATGAAAACTGGTACTGGCTTTTATTCATCAAACTTGTGAGATTAGAGTAGCTAATTTCCTCTAATTACTTAGAGTGCTCTGGCAACACAGAAGAGCTGGGAATTTTAGGCTTTGCTTGCACAGGGGAGCAAGCGACTTCTTTGCCTTGCTGGTGGCATGAAGCAGAAAAGGAGGATTAAGCCAAGACCTTAGTCCATTATTTTCAAATATCGGTGTTTTGGTCCATGGTAAGGCTAATCTTAGCATTAGTAAAGGTAAGAGAAGGAACTAATTGTTTGCAGGAGGAAAATAGCTGCCACCTAATCAAGGTGTAGGATTTCTATTTCAAGGACATATGCAGTTAATGGGAATAGGAGGAAACATTCCCCGGGGGCAGATTTTCAGTGTCTCCTCAGCTGCAGGTTACCCTCCTGGCAAAGCTGGCGCTGACCATTTCTGGAGGCAGGACAGGGCACGAGGTGGATGCTGCAGGGCTGCATATGCTGATGCTGATGCTATCTTCAGAGGTGGGAAACAACATGAAAATGGAAGGTGTAGATACCAGTTCAGATGGACTGACAGGTTTAAGTGGTACTGACTTAGAAGCAGATAAACGTACAGCGTCAGAAAGATACACAGAGTGGACTTCCTCAGTAAAGCCAGTATTTATCATATATTTCTAATTGGAGAACCTCAATTCTCCATTTTGCTAATTGATTCCTGCAACAAAGATGCCCTAGCTGCTGTACACGGCTCACTGGTTGCTGGGCAAACATTATTGGAGTGTCAATATTTGCCTTTTCCTAGAGCTATCGTTGTCTGAGAGGGTGTAAGTCATTTGGGAAAATGCTTTAGTAGTGTAGCATTAAACACACATAGAAAGCTCAGTCTGCATTTTTTCCTACCTCCCACTCTGCCAACTAACTGCAAGTTGGTTGGTAAGCCAAAAGCCAAGGTATTAAGGTATTTAAAAGCAACACATGATTTCTCCTTCCAGATTGCTATCATCTTAGTGAGGCCGTAGGTTCAGAAAAAGAAAAGCATAAGGAAGACATCTAAATTTTCACCAATTTTACATTGCCTTGCTTGTCTATATAATCATGTGTTCCCCACCCCCAACTCCTTTTATTCTGATGCTTTGCCTTGAACTGGAAGACAACACTTCTATTACAAAGATTTTCCTTTATATGTTTGTGCAACACTTGGCATAATTAGCACTCTGCCCCTAATTAGTTCTTCTTGGTGCTACTGTAAGACGAGCAAAACAGGAGATGACAAATACATACTTGGTTTTTATGTAAAAAGTGACGATTCCAGTTCTTGAATGTGCAAAATACAGCTGACTGCATGTCTGGACTGGATGAGGAGAACAGAAGATGGAGGATGTTTGTCAACTAAGAAACAGAAGGTATTTTCTGTATATTATAGCCAATATACAATGAAGCTGTCTGATTCTTCCAGGGACGTGTCTTTCCCAACACTACATAGATTTCCTCTGTAGTCCAAGAGCTTGAGCAATATCCAGCACAGTGGAGCTGTGGTATTGCAGCCATATCCCCATGGCTGCAAGCTTGACCAAAGCTCTGACCCCAGACTTAATGAAAAATACTGCTCAGGATCTATATGAATTTTATAGTACACTCAGTCAGTTATTTTTGACAGGGTAACTGGGATGCCTGGCTATGGAATAGGATTTCAGACGATCTTGTTGATCGTTTGATCATTCAACATCTATCTAACTGCATTTAATATAAAACTGTTTCCAGGTAGACAGAAGATCACTGTGGTTTCTGGCAGTGAAATGCATGGGGGTCTCCTACTGTACTTGGAATAAGGCAGAAATAAAGTGCACTGGAGAAAACAAATACTATGGTCTTGGTTCCCAGCATTGGTCAAGGCACTGGTTGAAGGCTGACCATCTATTTCAGACCTAGAGGTCCATACCACAGGACCAGGAAATTTTTGAAAGAAAGCTCTATTACAATAGTGTTTGGTTTGGGTTTTTTTTTTTTTTGTTTTTAATTTTCAGTGGTTTTGTTTCATCCTGTCCTGTAATCAGGATAGAATTTGGCCTTGTATATACAAAAATACACCTTTCAGGAGCTGTTAAAGCTGGGTGATTATTCTTGTGCAAGCTAACAGGGAAGGCATCTAAACCCAAAACACATTCGTTTTTTACATGTGCAGAAATTTGGTTTCATGAATAGGAACTCTACATGTAACAGTGGACTAAAAAATCAAAACCAACATCAATATCCTGGAAGGGAGTTTTCCCTGTCCTACACTAGAATTTATATTAATATGAAACATGACCAAGACCCCTGCTGTTAAACTGATTAGCCTTTCTGCATGATCTTCAAAGGGCGAGAACCTCTTTGAGCTCCAATTGCAGAGCATAGTTTCAAATGTAACAGCTCGTGTTTTTAGCACTCTGAACATTTTTGGGACATTTCCCAGTGTATCGGCCCTTTTAGTAGCCATCACAACAACACAAAGCTTCCTGATTTGTCTTTTTTCACTTCTCATGAAACTTTCTCTATTGCACAGGAGAGCTAATGGTCCGGATTTAATCAACAGAAGCATTTACATTTCAAAATAATGAAAGCCACTCAGCTGGTAACTTGTTAATTAGTTCTCCAGCATTCTTTCTTTCAGCCTTTATCCTCCTGTGCTGCAGCTCCAAATGGACCTGGCCACAACTGACAACGCTTCCAATAGCAAGGGAACTAACTTGAGCAAATGTTATCTCGGAATCCTGTCTTGCCCTTAGGCTCCCTTTAGATCAAGCTGTTGATTTCAGGGGTTTACTATGGATTTACCTGGGGGTAAGTGTCTTAATGTTTCCCACTATCCCTAATAAGCTTTTTGTCTTCTGTTTTTGAATGATGAATGGCTAGGAAGCAATTACATGTCTGAGTTTAAGGTTTAAACATGCTATTCTTTCACTCTGGAGTTCCTAATATTTGGGGTCAGGTTCTCATTTAAAGGAGAGCTATTTATACCTCGTGATAATTTAATGCAATTTGCTCTTAATTCCAACAGGAAGGTCCTGTTACCCAAGGCAATACGAAGGTGCCGGAATATAAATAAGAACTTGCTCATTAATCATTTTCCCTAGCACCCAGATATTTGCAAGTAAGGATGAATGAGGATTTGTTCCTAATTTATGACACTGTGCTTATAAGTTCATATAAATAAATTAACATACATGCTACCTCTCATAGTCTTCCCCAACAGATTCCTTAAAAAACTGCATAACTCCACCAATTAGTCCCCTGTTTAGGATATGGTTCAACTGACCTGCTGGCCTCAGCTCCTCAAAAGCCTGGATCAGTCTTGTCCTGTGTTTATAAATTCTCCTGCCAGAGAAAACAGACAAGATCTTAAATAAAATAATACATTTTATGAAATAAAAACAAGATTTTCCATTCAGCATGTAATATCCTTCTATATCCTAATTTTGCAAAGCATATAAGTGTCTGCTTACCTTTAAGCACGTGATTCAAGTCTTATATGGAAGTCTATCCTGAACTGCAAGTTAAGTATTCTCTTCTGCAGTTCTGAGCATTGGAGTTATTTTCTTTCTTTCTCTATCCTTCTCTCTCTCTTTTCTCATTTCTCTCTTTTCCTTCTCTCCCTTCTTTTCTTTCTCTCTTTTCTCTTTTTTCCCTATCATATGCAACGCATCTTTGCAAAGTTTTTCTCTTTCCTAAATATGGTAGGTGCATGAGGGACCAAATGAGGAAGTTCTTTTCAATAACAAAGGAATTATATCATAATATAAGGTTATAAAAATGGCATCACATTCCCAGCTTTTTTTAGAGGAATTTGTATTTCTGAATCATTTAATGTCTCAATTTTACTGGAAGACTGAAGGCTAAGCATAGAAAAGACTTCGCTTTTTATTAATGTTAGTCTTGTACAAATAAATTAGTTATGTTTTTGAAAACTATAAATTAGTACCAAGGAACTTCATAAATAGCAAGCAAAGCAAAACAACAGGAAGAAAGAAAGGTGCCAGGCAAGACTTTACCTTTCCTAAGTGTCCTTTGAATACCAGCTGAGTTCTGTGTGTGGTGCGTTTCATATTTTATTTAGACTTGTGTAAAGTCAATGAAAAAATAGATTCTGATTTTCACAGAAACATGACCAAGCCCAGGGTTAGTGGAAAAAGTAGCGATTTTAGATCTGAATTCCAAAGACTGTTCTGAAAATACGATTCATAAAGTAAAGAATCTCAGGTTTGAATGTATTTTACTTCAAATATTTCAAAGGAGCACTTTCCTAAAGGTAATCTCACATATTTATAAAGGGTTACACATGAAGAGTTATTCTATCATAAACTTCTAGCTTGATAATCCATAGTAGGCATGAAACCTGAACAACATCACTTGATAACCAGTCTTGAGACATCCATGCACTAATTGCCTGTATCTTCAAAAAAACCCCACTCATTATCTGATTAAAACTGCCTAATTAAAGAGATGGCTGCCTAGAGCAAAGAGAAAAAATAAAGAGAAATAAGAGTTTTTTGGGGGAGGGGGTCAAGGTGCTACTATTCCTGTCTCCTGAGTACCTTATTCCGAGCTTTAAAAAATAACATCCAGCTCAAACAGTTTCCAAATAGCACCAACATTCACACCAGACAAACCTCAAGGGGATCTGACCCACTTTCACTAATCAGGCAGAATTGCAACCGGGAGCAGCGAGCTCGACCCTAGAACCTGTTTCTCCATCTGGCCTGGCAGAGCTGAGCTTTGCTGCCCTCTTGGTATGTCACATTCAATGCCCTTAGGACACAGGGAGAGTTACCAAAAAGGTGTGTTCTGAAACACTTCTGTTCAATGTGGATATCTGTGCATCCCAATATAGAGCTGACAGCACTAATCCAGTCATGGAACAGGCAGTCATGAAGGGTGGGGAAGTTCCCATTCTCAAAGATCCTTCCTGAATATCTAAAAATAAAATAGTATCAATCACATCCCCTCTGCAATTGCAAGTTGAGTTGAGGCTCAATCATTTTCCTAAAACAAATAATCTTTATGTTGCAATTACAAATAGACTTTTTTTTCTTTTTCATTTTTCTTTCCACTTTTTGCCTCGGATTTGGAAGCCCTGCCCCTACAATGGCTTGTGCATATGTTTTACCTAACCCTCTGTGGAGCAGCCCCCATGACTTTAATTATATTCCTTGATTTCTGCATAACTCTGTGCAGGGTATGAGGTCAAGCAGCTCAGGGAGCCTTTGAAGGATTCTGGGCTGTTGCCTGTGCTGTGGCGTAGGAATCTTTTGCATTTTGCATACCCACAACAGCAAGAAAACAGCTGGATGTGTTCCAATAACCACAGTTTTGAGGGAGGGAGTTATAAAGAGGGGTAAGGAGGAAAAACACCTTTGACAACTTCTTGGTATAATGCTGCAGAATAAGGTGGGAAGGTATAAATGCAGGCATTAGATAATCAAGTGTTTCCAATCTATTTTAGTGCTCTGTGATCTTCATGGGTGATTTTGGAAAAAAAAACACCAGCTTTTTGCTCAGCCTAAGGCTATGAATATCCCCATTTGTAGTTCTGTGGCTCACTGGCTAGCTTCTTTGTTTGATTTTGTATTTTTATAAGAAAAGGCCTCCTTTACAATTTTTAGCATTAGCAAGGTACTCTTTGGAATGAGGCTTCCTCAGAGGAGGTTGCTCAGAGTTGTGATCTCATCACTTTTATTTACTCCCTAAGGAGTAACCAATATTTTGCTACTAGTGCTTTGCTCTCTGATTTTCTTCATCTACTACTATCTCTTCTATGTGGGTCTGATGAGTGTAACAAATAGAGTCCCCTCTTCCCTGACCTAACCTGTCCTTGCTCTCCAGTTTATAGCAACTACTACAGTATCCTATTGATTTTTGTCATTCCCTCATTCTTCAGGAACTCCCATTACACCAAGTTCTTTTCCCACTGCCATATACCCTGCTTTCACCTGTTATTATTTTTAAGCTTGTGGTAGATACACATTTAGAGCATTTATTTTTGGCTACGCACCTATTTTTAAACAACTCCCCTTCCTGGCTTCCTACTTCGCATTATACCACTGTGATTTCTGCATGGTCCTCCTCAAGGTCGTTCTTGTTTCCATCTTTTAGCACTGGATTTGCAGACAGCATTGTGCCAACTAGCACTTAAGGGGGAAAAAGATGTAGAAATGCAGACATTTTTTACCGTAAGCCTTGCCTGCCCACTTCAGCCCAGCGTGAGCCGATGTGCTGCCTCATCCTATGTGGTATCTTGAGGTCACACTTGTGTGGCTGCAAACCCCTTACTATAATTAGATTTCCCTTGGAAATCTTCCCATTTTATCATCAAGACATTTCAGAGTTCACATCTATTTTGTTTTTCTTTTTTAAATAGTGAAATAGCTGGGTTTTTTTCCCTCTGGATTTTTTTCCCCTGTTATGAAAATCAGAACTAAAAAACAATTTACACTTCAATTTTTTTCAACTACTCCGTTACTGATGTTCCCTTTGGCTCACTGGAAACTTCCAGAGAGGATTTGATTCTAATTGGTGGGAAAAAAATGGAAAACCAGATTAGGCTTTACATAGATATTATTCCTTTTTCCAGCAATTAGCTTGAAATTTTACATAATATTTCATTGAAAATATGTCACCTTCCTTTTACATTTCTTTATTCCATTCTGCTCCTGAAAAGCCTGCAGATGGAAGGAGGAAGTGGGAACTCCCCATGTCAATCAGCTCTATTCATTCCATGGCTGTATTTATTAGTTTCATTAAAATCACATTGAGCAGCCTCGGCCGCTCCGTTCTGAACGCCTACACAATCCCAACTGTCCCCCTGTCAGCGCTATATCCTGAGGCTTCTTGCAGCTTGAGATTCCACATGAAACACTAATCCAGGAGGATATCACACGGTTTTAGGGCTTGTTTGAAAGATTTCACATAGCTTGGTTGGTTGTGGTAGTGTGGAGGGGTGGCTAGTGACCCACAAGATACGAAATGTGCTTGAGGTAGAGTGATAATGACCTTCAAAACGAGAGACGGGAAGGGAATAAAAAGGCTGTGTAAATCGTGAAAAATATCCTCATTGTTACTGCCATTTGGAAATCTGTGACATGACTGTACATGTAGCATCTGATGAGAGTATTAGTCATAAACTAGAGTACTGAAGGAAATATGACACACTAGGCTGTCATCACACAAAGGAGCAGTACTTAAAGGAGATTGTTAATTTGCTGCATTATTAATACTGAGACAAGAAATGGTTCCCTGCAGAAAACGTTGCTCTCTCCATTTGCCTCCTCCTGTTCTTGTTAAAATCACAGCCATTTGGAAGAGCAGAACCATGGCAGGAGGCTGCTCCTTTCAGGACCAAAACAATAGCTGCCAGCAGAAATATTATAATCAGATATCAGATTGATCACATCAGATCCTTTAGTTCTCTTTTTACTCTTTTCTTTTCTTTCTTTTCTTTTCTTTTCTCTTTTCTCTTTTTATGACAGAATAAAAAACAAGCCTGGCAAGAATCAAGAAAATCTCCATACACAGATTTGCTCAAAAAAAGAAGAGACAGGAGTGATGATGCTCTCAAACACTCCCATGGATTATAACATACAGCCTGTTCTATTGTTCTGCATGTACTGCTCCAGTCTCAGAGTTTCTTTGAGTCTTTTTGTTTGTTTGTTTCTTATGTCAATAGAGATTTCAGGAGAAAAAGAAAAGCAGCTTACTATCAAGCAAATGTTAATTACTCTTAGCAATTATTCTTCAAAACATGCGAACTTCACCATTACCCTGACAAGCAGTTCCTACTATCGCTTCCAGTTCCTAGATGAGAATGCAAAGTTTTAGTGGTACCACAAAACACCAACACCCCACAGTCAACTTCTGACTCAAATGCATATGCTCTCTTTTATTTTACAAGCCTTTATTGGTAAAGATCCCCACTAAGAGAGAGACTTCACCCAGTTCACAAGACAATTTTTTGGCCTTTTCCAGAGTACCCACGAAATCACTGTGTGATCCCCATTAACATGTGTATACTCACAAAAACAAAGGATGTTAATCTCACTTTTTAATGGATGTGTATTCATCTGCACAGCTGCTGATGTCTGCCACAAGTAAAAGCAATCACAGCTGGTAAGGCTTGAATTTATGTGGTGCAATGACTGTGTTAGTCCTTCAATCTAAACAGGTCTTTGGAGTCAGACATCAGACACATGGTTTGTGCAGAGTCATAAAATTTCTCAATTCATCCAGCATTTCCACCATCTACATTTTTTTTCAAACAAAAAACCAAACCCAACATGCGCTGAAAATGCTCTTTGCGCCATATTCTTGTTTTCAGATAATATAACCAGTACTGTGATCCAAAAAAAAATATGGAGGAGCTGTGAGTGGATTGTATCCCCCTCTTGGAGCTCGCTTAGAACTACAGATCTTCTGAAATGGTTTACAAATCATTTCAAAAACCAAACCAAAACAAAAAAACCCACAAAGCTCTCTCCCCACTGCTTACCCCTGATCCTTGGGCTCCAGCTAAGCAGGGCTATAGGGTCACTGTGAGTTGACAAAATTGGGTTAAATTTTACCCAACGGGTCTGCAGCAGCATCGTGGGCCACCTCCTCACCACTTGGCTCTGCTAGTACCTCACTGCGCTGTGTGGAAACTTTCTATCCATGCTTCACTTCTGTAAAAGAAAAAAAAAAAAGCATTTAAAACTGTGTCTGTGTGTTGCTCTAATAAAACAACAGAACTATTCCCACACGAAAATTGTGTAAGCAGATTTTATCAGAGCTGTTGCCCTCTCTTCACCTGTTCAAGAAGCTTCTACACTGCTTTTTCTCCATGTAGAAACAGAGCCCTTCCGGAGCCTCAAAATCTGCTTCTTTGCTTTATTTTTATTTTTTTTGCCTCTTGAGGGAAAACCACCCTGCTTCAACCCCTGGGGCTGTGGTAAATAAAAGAGCTGGGCCCATGGACGCCTTGTCAGGCTGCGCTCAACATGGCGGCCGCGGCGGCAGCCATTTTGAAGCGCCTCGCGCCTCGGCGGCCATTTGACGCATGCTTCGCTTTGAGCCACCCCAGTGCTGGGGAGGGAGAGGGTTTTATCCCCTGCAGGGGCCACGCTGCACGGGGACCCTGGCAATGGTGGGGAAGGAGGAGAATGGGAACCGACCTTGCTGTACAAGACCTGTTCAGCTTCCTCGTCCTGCTGCTGAGTGGCGGGAGGTGTGGGAAGCTCAGCCGCGGCAGTACGGGAGGGCTTTTAATTATGTCTGCTTCAAGGTGCAGAGCAAGTCGCCTTAAAATGGCCTTAATAAAAATAATTTAGTGTTTTATAATTTAATAAAGGCTTTGAGTTGCCTTTTTTTGGGTCTAAGTCACTGAAACTGTCCCCCTGTTGTTGACTCCCGGCAAACCAGTTCATGGGACGACGGCCAAGTGAGAACAGTTAAGGTTTTATAATGGCAATGCTGCACCCGGGATGTCAGGAGCTTTTGGTCATGTCTTAGAAATACTCTGGTCTCTTTGTGTGGAAAAGTAGAGCTTCCAAACTGAAACCTTCCATCTCTGCCACAGCTCGTAAACTCTTAAGTGCTATTTTAGTAGCTCTTATTGTTTCCCATTTAATTTCCTGATTACAGAGGCTATTTTATCATTCCTTTACCAAATCACGTTAGTTCTAGCCTATCTCCCGACGCACCGGAAGGACAAGCTCAGTATTTCACGGTCACAGGAAAGCAGTGCAGAGAAATTTACATTTTAAGAAGCAAAATACTCACCTTGGAGGGCCAAGGTTGTCCCCACTGAATTTCAGGAACATGCTCTGGCACTTGTATTTATTTTTCAGCTCTCTGCCAAAAGGCTAAGAGGCTTTTGTTGGAAGGTAGGAACGTTCCCATTCTCAGAGATCCTTCCTGGATATCCAGAAATACTTTTTGAAGCGGTATCGCTCCCTCACACATCTCATGGGATTGGGACTGGATCTAGGGTCAGGCTGTCTTGCCTAACGCCAGTTAGACAGGATCCTTCTGGAACCAAAGCAACCAACCAATCTGAGCCCTGTGCAGGAATACATGGAAGGGGGCCTCTGGAGCCTCCTTTATGGTTTTACATTAAAATTCATGCATTCTGATAGAAAAACACCACGTTCATTCACTTTTACTTTCTTTTTCTCTTATTTGCACCAGGAAAGATTAGATAAAGCCAAAAAAGTGTGTGCGTGCGTGAGAAAAATCTGCCCTTGTAAGAGTTTGATAGCAAGCAGTCTCTCTCATAGATGGTGTACATCTAAATGGCTGATTTTTTTACTAGAAATATCTTAGACTAGACATATGTGTATCAGAGGGTGAAAGGTAGGTAAGAAGCTAAAAACTTCCAGAGGCTTTCAAGAAAGAGAAAAAAAACAAATTTTGTCTTTATGAGAAAAAAACCTATAAAAACAAAAATCTACAATTCTTACACAAAACGATTCTTACATAGTTCTAGTTATATTCTAATTCTAGTATTATATTTTAATTATTATACTATTGTATGGCTATTTTCATGTCTAAAAACAGACCATTGTTTTCTGCAATGTATTTTTTATGGTGGGATGACAACAATTTAGGACTGCCAGCCTGTCTCAAGTGTGCTCCTGAGTGACACCAAGATACTACTGCTACATGCAACTAGGCAGAGCACTCTGAAATTTTAACTATTTGGATCACAGTCCCAGACTTGTGCCTGTGCTGAAGGGTTCAAGGGTTGTTAATAACATACACACCGACACCACATATTATGTCAATCGTCAAACATCTGGTACATCCTGAGTAATCTCAGCAGCCAAGTGCATCACTGCAACTTTTATCTTCCAACTTACCACATGGCTTTTCGGAACTGCTTGATGTCACCTCAGCTCCTTTTGCATTCCCCTTTTCTCTTGGACTGAATCATTTCTGACATGCCTCTCTCTCTTCATTAACTACAGAGGGAGTATGACTAGGTTAGAAGGGTCATCTGCCTTTTAGAAACAGATAATATGTCAAGATTTCAATTCTCTATCTGCCTGACATTACTATTTCCAGTAGATCTTCCACCAGGGAGGCATATCACCCCAGAAATAAAAGTGAGCGAATCTGCCCTATGCGATGTCCATACGCGATGCCCATTTGATGTGAGAGCACAAGACAGCAAAAACCTGAAGGGGCACAGAGCAGACTTGAAAAACGCAGTCCCTTCATTCTATGCTATGACACTGTAAAGCAGCAGTGCTCAGAATGACTGTTTTTACTGCCTAAGTACATTTTTAGGACTTGAGCATCCAGGTGGGATTAAGTCGTGCTTACAGCTTTGCAGACATTAAGGAGGGAGACTAACTGACAGAGGTGGGGGAAAGCCAACACTGCCGTGCTCGTTTCCAGCGGGATGCACAGAGCGGAACGCAGCACTGCTGCGCAGGAGCCTCCACGGCTAGTCCTGCTCCCACACACGGACTGACAAATGTTCTGATAGCTAGGCACATAAACTGCAGTGCAAGTGCTCTATTTTTTAATGAACGATACCAGGTGAAATCTTAAATTGGCAAAGAGCAGTTTATGAGAAATTATAAGCCAGAGGAAAATGTGACTA
>JAUBOD010001029.1:1639241-1649319 GCA_032353885.1 Nothura maculosa | reverse complement strand
CCAATATCTGATCGGGGTGCACACAGAGGCTGCAGAATTTCCACCCGTGGGGATATTCCGAACTCGGACACAGCCCCGAGCAGCCTGCTCTGGTCAGACCTCCTCGGAGCGGGAGGTTGGCTGATAGGCACCTCCTGCCTGCATGATTCTGTCATTCTGTCTGTTCAAAAAATCCACATTTGCCCGTGTGTTTTCATTTAGATATTGTATTTTTTCGCCTCACTGTGTAGTTCCATGGCTTGGGAAAACAGAATCTAGGTTTTTTATTATACTTTTTTAGTAATGGCTTCAGTTTTGCAAATACATAAAATCCAGTATAAAGGAAATAAGGCAAAGCTGCTCCTTTCTAGACCTCTGACAACTGCTCCCCTCAGCTTTCAAGTCACCTATTTGTGTTCCTGATCCCAGAGCAACCTGACAAGCTCGATGAGCCTTTCCTCTTGGGTCTGCTTGCAAAGGGAAGGTCTCTGTACAACGTCAGCAAAGAGATACAGCCCCAAGAAGGATGGGGCTATTACAGAATGATTGCTCAAGTGTTAAGTGCACAATGGGAAACAGTTGAAAGGAACACGTTTTCTCCTTGTAAAAAGAGACTCCTGTAATGTCACTAATTACGCCCTTCCAAAAGGGAAATTCCTACCAAACACTAGCTGGGGTTGCGAGACACCTGTAGGTGAGCACATAAAACCTGATGTCCAGACTGACCAAGTGCACAGCACGCGCAGGGGGAAAGCACCTCCCTGTAAAAGCACAAGCGCCTGAATTTGGCTCCAGAGTTCAAGATCTGCTACGGACAGGGCCTGGGAAATCTGGATTCTGATCCACATTCTAATTCCCTTTTTGTCCTTTTTTTTTTTTTCCTACTTGGATCAGGATTTAGACATAGGCCTACTTCTAGAAACAACAAAATAATGAGATACTTCAGAGTGTTTTTTTTCTCCCTGGGGCCCATATTCTGCCATATTTAAATCAGATGTTGCAAGACAAAAGTGAAAAGAGGAAGTAAATAAACAGTCTTAGTTGATTTTTTTGCCATTTTATACAGAGGCTGGTACTTAAGCTGTCACTTAATAATTACATTTTATGGGCTATTGCTGGCATACCTAAGGGAAGGTGTGTTAGAAGTCAACAGAGGTTATTTCTGCAGACTTATGGCCAATGAACATTGCAGTGGTGGGCTTCTATGCTACAGTAATGAAACTCTATGATCCTTTATCCTTTTTTTTTAACCTAATGCCCTGACTGGATGCTCTATGGTTTCACAAAGCTGAGGTTTCAGTTCTCATTAGGTATGTGGCAGGATGGTCCATATATTGCAACACAAGTTGGATCCTAGGGCCCTCAATCCCAGTGGAAGAGCTGTACGGAATGGCCATAAAAAGTACACAACTACAGAAGTAGAGAACGACAAGATTGTCAGCAAGCAGTGCTCTGTATTTTTTTTCTTTTATATATATATATTTATAGTATGGTTAGTTTTAAATCTTTGGAATAAAGTCAATTTCCTTCCTTCTTTCCTTCCTTCCCTCCTTCCTTCCTTCTCTCCCTCCATCCCTCTCTCTCACTCTCTCTCTATTTGTTATTGTGAATGGTACATCATTGCCCCTAAAAGGCAGTTCAATTTTGGTCCATATTTCATGCCATATGGGCCAGACATTGTATTCCCCCCTGTCCCCAAAATGTTCGGTTGACAGTCACAGTGTTTTGTGAAAACTGTGAGGAAAAACAGCATCTTTCAAGTAAATTCCATCTCTCACTGGAACCAAAGGTTGCAAAAAAGCTGAGAATTCAAGTGCCAAGGATCCCGGTGACAGCTCTTAGACATCTATTGAGTTGCTTGTTTCTTTTTCCCCAAGAATACAGTTTTACCTCCCAAAACATAAATTAAGGGAAATAGGTAACAGTCAATGAGTCAAAACAGTCAAAGAAGGGTTGTTGGCTAGTACAGTATAAAAAAGCAGCAACTATTTGTGGACCACGCGCCGTTTTGTTTCATTTCTAGACACATTTTGTGGGGATGGTCCCAGAATATACAAAATATACAACCTAATGATCACTCTGCCCGCCTGCATACGCCATTTGCATGGTCTTAAATGCAGTCTTTGGAGACAGGGCCAGTGCCAACTAGTTTCAAATGCAAGTTATGGCAAGAAACCTTTTTTTTTTTCTCCTTTAAAATGAAGACTTTAATCCACTTTGAGCCCCCAAAATCCAATTATCAATAGGGCTGAAAGGTGAGCACGAGACCTCCACTTCTCCTTGATGGTAGGACGGTTGGCCAAAAGAGACTTTACGACTTTAGGACCAACCTGTTGGAAAAGGCCCACTGCTGTGTGTCAAATCCAATCCTTCATTCACCATTCACACTTTGCTCTACGTTTTTATACAGGAGTGGGCTAGAGGATCAACTTGATGAATGGAAAAGGAGGACTTCAAGGCTTTCTTTAAAATAAACTAATGCTGCATGAAGCCAATGTACTTGGAAGAGGTTCTTGCTTTCCCACTCAGGGACTGCAGTTTTTGGCTTTTTTCTTTGTAAAATGCTCAACAAGCATTAGGTGGAAATAAAAATGTCTGCAGGTGTTTTTTACACAAACAAAAGTCTAATGTTTTAAACTGGTTAAGAGAAGAACAGCAAGGCCAAGCAACAGAATTCATCGATAAGTCCCTGTGGGTTGCAGCTAACGTGCTCACATGATGTGGAAGGAATCCTGCAGTCATTGCCTGTGTGGCCAGTCCCAGACCGATATCCAGGTGAAGACAAGGAGTTCTGAAGATCACTTGTTCGTGGAGAAAAGAGAAAAGAAAATCATTTAAGCTTCCGAATAAGCTTTCAACGCTTCTGTTCAACAAACAAACAAGAAGTCCTAGCTACGGCAATAAGGTGATGCCTACAGAGATATTAGGTGCTGTTTCTCAGGGACTTATCCCTCGGCCACTTAGCCAGCAGCTTCCAGAGTCCCTAGTGCATATGTTGTGCAATAGCCAAAAATAAAATTAAAATAAACCGAGAAATATAAAGTCCTCCGTGAAATCTACATAAACTCAGGCCAAAAAGAGGATGTTTGTGTCACAAGTGTCACTCCACAGTCTACTGCCATTAAGGCCACTGGTATGGACTTAAAAGGATCTTAATAGCTCAGTTCTAGGAAGAACCAAAACCAAGACAAGTCAAAGTGTCTGTGAGAAGTCTGACGCGGTGAACATTAGGAATTCTCAGACAAAGAACAAGTGAACCAAGAGGTTAGTTTTGGCTACCAAACTGGGATTTGGTTTTCTAGGTCATTGTTTTCCCCCCGTCTATTTAAAAAGAAAAGTTAGTGCTACAAATATGCAACTTGAAGACAACGTATTCTCCTATTGAGTTGCACTGAGAAGCAAGTTAAATAAGCCCCTCCTACTGCCGTCCACCTGCAGGGAAGCCTCCTCATTTGCTTTCATTTCCCGTGGCAAAAAGCAGGAAACAAATCCAAGAGAGCCGAAGTACTGTAAGCCACTGTTCCTTCTTACTGGCTTCCGTGCCGCTTCCTGCCTGCATCTTCTCCCATCCAGCTGGGGCAAGGCATAAAGGACAGATGTAGGTACTGAAGTCAAGTTGGGTGCGTGACAGTGTGAGCGTGTGGCCTCTGTACAGAGCGTTACGTGTGAGCGAGTTCCCTCCTCCTGCCAGGCAGCGGGTTCTAACTGGAGCTCCCCTCTCGTCTCGTAGCACTTAGCTCAGGTGACATCCACGCCAAGCCGACCCACGCTCAGATGTGTCGCTTCATGTGGAGGGCGAGGTGATCGGACCTGGAAAAACACCTGCAAAATAAACCAGGGGGGACGGAATAAATAGGGGACTTGGCAAAAATGGGGGTGCCTGTTCCTCCCTCTGTACATACTGGGGGAAATATTTATCCCAGGTTGGAAACATCCTCTAGGTTATCCATGTCTGGCCACCAAACCAGCCATGATTCACCCGTGTGACCCTAAATGGCCCATTACCCTGTCTGTTCAGCTGCATCAGGACATAAATGTTCTGCTGCTGCTGCTCCTCTCCCTCCCTGTTCTTGCACTGAGTCACACATCTGGGAAGGGTGCTCACTCATGCACCCACAGTAATAAAATCAAGTATTTATTGTTTGGGTGGGTATATGTATGTGCGTTTTACATACATATATATATATATATATAAACAAAGTAAAACATAAAAAGTCATTTTTGACTGAAAAAGTCAAAAACAGTCATTTTGAAAGTCCTAAAAGTCATAAAAAGTCATATGTTTTACATGGCTCAGCATGCCAGCTTAAAAAAACACCAGCTCTTAAAAGTACCTGAAAGAGGCACCAAAGAAAGAGGTCAGACATGGAAGCTGAATTCCCATTTCTAATTCCAAGACAAGTTGATGGGGGCTGCAGCTCTCTCCCTTTTTCTCTGCAGGGAATCCCGGTGATAAGCGTGGATTTTGATAAACGCTATCTCGCGGCATAATGCTGAGAGGAGGTAAGGTATAGTCCCTACTTTTAAGAGTGTAAAATCGAGACATGGAGAAGGCAAGAAAACTGGAAAATTGCTACAGATCATACAAGAAGTCTAATAAAACTGGAAATAAATCCTAGGATTTTGACTTTCAAGTTTGGGGTCTTTTATAAAGCCATTTCATCTCCACTTCATTACAAAACACTGTATTTTGACACTCTAAAATAGATGCTGATGAGAGGGACTCAGAATGGCAACCCTAGAGAACTGAAACATCTGTTGAGTTTTAAGGCTGGTCTGAATACACAGCTGATTTGGGATAAGGTAGGGTATGGATTCAAAACATGTATTTTTGATCAACTCCCTTTCTAAAGGCCGCCTTCTGAAATAACAAAATCCACTCGAGAAGCGAGTTAATGCCCAGAATAAAACCCCCTTAATTGCAGGAGCAGCACCCCACACAATTTAATCTGGAGTTACTGCTCGGGAACAGCTCCAAGGCTGTGGCTTTCCAGTAAACTGTGTTTTTTGGCTCTGAGGGCATCGTGACAAGCTCCTTCCAAAACCAGCTTGCTTCAAACATCGTTTCCCTGCCCCAGATTCGGAGTATGAGAGAGTCACCAATGCGCCTCAGAAAAGAAAAGGAAGAGTTTCTTGTGAGAGTGTGCACAGCTCACATCCATACTGCACTGAATATACTTCCAAAAATGCAGTGGTTGAGTATTTCACATTTTTCAGAGAGGAAAAAAAAAAAGAAAGATATTTCAGCTACTAAGTTAAAGCAGCAGGAAGCACACTCAACCTCATGGCAAACATCCAGGGGATACCACCACGAGCGCAGAAAGGCTGAGGAGCTCTAAAAATGAAAAGATTTTAAATTGTTAAGGGACCTTGTCTGTCCCTCTGGCACAGGCACTCTATATGCAAAGATGAGGAGCAGGATCTATATTTTCCAGACAAAGAAAGCTCACAAGGAGGCAGCTCTGACAAGGAAACGAAACGCGTGGCTGCTGCGGCCAGCGCTGTCCTACTCAGCAGTTGTCTATTGATCTGCAGCAGCTCAGAGGGGTCAATACCTTTGTATAAGGCAGAGCGGGGCACAAATCCAGAAGAAACCCTGAGCACAGGGATGGAGGCTGCTTCCCACAGGCTCACAAGGCAACCGGGAGCGGATGGGGGCTCTCGGCGCCACTGGAATTTTCCAACCCTTGGGTGCCAACATCCATCCTTGCAGCAAGATCCTTCTCCTCAGCCTGCCCTGGGAAGCAGCTCTGGCTGCCAAAACAAAACAACAGCCCCGAGGGCTGCCAAGAAGACAGCACCAGCTGGCGCTGGGGCCGGGAGCAGCTGCAGCACCACCTCCCAGGCGCAGCTTTTCCTCCCTGCTCGGCCCTGCTGGGAATGCAGCCCCGCAAGGGTGCTGAGTCACAGCACAGCCAGAGCCGCTACAAACAGGGGCTTAGGGCACTGTGTCACATCAAGGATCACGGGATTAGGAGCTGGTATCCTTTTTGGCTCCGGTGTATTTTATTGCTAACAGAACGGTACATTAGTGATTCTACAAGTTCTCCTGCAGAATGATGTGGTTAGTTCTATCTAGTGGTGAGGCTGCTGGATGGGGACATTTAATGTCAACGGTAAAAACCTCCCTACCAAATGCTGCAGCTAAATCATGCTGATATAAATAAAGCAAACACATTGATCAAGGGACACATTTTTCCCTTCTGGAACTGCCACCAGCAGCAGAGACGCCTCCAAAAGGTGACAGGAGAAACTCCCTTGTCCACAAACCACGGAGCTGGTTCGTGCCTGGCCTTGCTTGAGGAGCAAGGAGACGCTCCTGCAGTCCCCATGCAGCTCCACAGCCCTCCTCGTTGTCCCTCCCCATGGTCCCTTCCCCAGAGCATGGACACTTTGTGCTGGATAGAGATGCTCTAATTCTGGAAGCCACACAGCATGACAATGGCCAGAAGGTTAAAGCCCCAGCCCTAACTACAAACTGACCCAAACCCAAACCATGTGCACAGCACCCTCTTTTTAACTATTTTTATCTGCACCTTCACGTTCTGAGCGGCAAGGTGCATCCCTCTCTGCTGAACAGCAATGCTGCTGTTCACTGCTGGGTCAGGATTGCTAAACACAGCTCCTATGGGCTCCTTAATGCCCAGCAGGCCGGGATGTCTGGGGAGCAACCACAGCCTCTGTCACTAAGGGAGGGCAGAAAAGGGTGGCAGTTCAGATAGGGAGAAACTGTTTCTTATCTGGGACCCATTCAGGAATGTCTTTAACACTAAATTTCTGTTTGAATGTTTTCCTGGATAGGGACGCACTTAGGCACATGTTCCAGTGCTTGCCTGAAGTGACATCTGCAAGAGGAGGCAGCAGAAGTATCTGTGAATCGGAACAGGAGGAAAACTAGCGGGATGGCGCGTAGGCCAAAACCAAATCCAACCAAAGAACAACCAGACAGAGTCCCTTTACTGGCCTGCAACACCCGACTGGGCAGGGAACAGCAAATCTGGCTCCTAGCACCTAACAGGCATGGTCTGTGTGCGGAGTTTAACCCAGCACTCCGGACTTACCAATAAATACTCTTCCTCCAAGCACAGAGTTCTGCAGAAGATGCATTAGGTGGTTGAAGGCAGCCCTCCCCGCTGCAGGGGCTGGCTTGGCTGCACAGAAAACACCTGGAGAGGAGGGTGCAACCCAGAGCGGGAGAGCCAACACGGCACCAAAGACCAGGAGCTGAGGACACTCACTGTATTTCTTGCAATCTCTGCTAAAAACGCTGTCTGTCCTGACATTTTTACATTGCCTCTGTGTGTCTGTGTGTGTAGACTGGCGTGGTTAGCTTATTCTCTAGAGAGGAAACCAGAGCAAGGCAGTGCCTTACATTTAAAATGAGAACACAAACCTTCTCCTTCAGAGATGCCTATAGGAAAGCAAACTGCAGAGGTCTCTACACAGCTTGTCCCGTCCCTCACTTTGCGCAAACAAAAGATAATCCAGGGATAAAACAAAAGAAAATTCAAGAGGAAGCCTAAGGGAAGGGGGGCAGGAAGAGGGGAGACAAGGAAGAGAGCTCAAGGAGATGAAGCTCTTGGAAAGACAGGATGTAAAATGATCAAATTTCCTTCCCATAAAAGGATGGGATCCCTTGTTTATGTCCCACGTATCCTCTTTCCATGCAGGTCTTCTGGGGATTTGATGCACCCAGCGGCTTCCTAGACCCTTTATTGTGTTAGAAAACATTTGCTTATCAGAGCAGAGAACCTTAATGCCGCATTAAAAAAAAAGCGTAATTTTCTTAAGCCTCTTTTTTTTTTTAAAAAAAAGAAAAAGATATATAAATAGGATTAGCAGGATAACATGCTCAGATGCAAGCACATTATTTGATTACCCAGTGCTGGATCCAGGTTTCACTCGGGGCGCTGCCAGGCTCCAGCTGGGGGTGCGAGGGGGAAAAGGGCTCCTTGTTGGAGGCTGTCAGGGCTGTCAGGAGTCATCACAGGGGTAATTGCTGTTGCTCCACCCTACCCTATTATCAGCTGGGACTAGGGGGAGGGTTTTCTCCTCGTGGTTTTGTTTCCAGACTCAAAGCGCCCGGCTTTCAGCACCCAGCGAGGATGACCAGATTTTTTCAGACAAGCTCATCATTAATTCAGCAGCAACATGAAGTGGTGAGGGCTGCAAAAAGGCACTGGCAGCAAGCGGCAGCTCTCAGTGCTCTCTCTGAGAGCTGCTGAATGCCCAGTTTCTGCAGGCCCCTCATTTCCCAGTGCCCAAAGGAGCAAAGGAGGACTGCTGTATGACAGGCTCTTCAGAAAGCCCTGCTCTGGGCATCTATCATCTCAGCCCGCACAAAATAAAGCTGTGGAGCATTTCCCATGTCAAAGAAATGCCAAGGGGGGAGATTTACAGCTGGACAAGGCTCACTCATTAGTGGGAGTGCGCAGAGATCTTACATAAAGCCACCCCACAAAGCTGAAGTGTCAGAGGTGCCTACTTTGCGCCTGGGCTTCTGCGAAGGAGGCTGCTGGTGGCCCTGTGGTGCCTCTCTCCAGTTTCATCTGGGGGCAGGAGGAGGGAGCCGGGTGGGCAAGGAGACGGGTCCCAGGGAGCCGGCAGCTCCCGCCATGCCTGGTCCCTGCATCTCATGCCAACACCACGCCGAGAGGCTGCCTTACCTGTCGCAGTGGTTGCATTTAAAGGGCTTTGCGCCCGTGTGCTTTCTGTAATGCCTCGTGAGCTCGTCGCTGCGTGCAAAGCGCCACTCGCACCCTTCCCACGAGCACTTGTAAGGCTTCTCACCTGCGGAGGGAGGAGAGAACAGTCAGCAGGGGCACGAGGCAGCCACGCGGTCAGGGTGAGAGGCTGAGCTGGGCGGCCTCCCCCGGCCTGCTCCTTGTGCTCCGCCAGCCTTGGGGCTCTTCTGCTGCTCCCCGAACAAAAACTGCTCCTTGGCTCAAGTTAGGACTTTAAACCAGCCAGTCCTTCAGGCTTTTTGCACTGCACCCATACCAGTTGTTCTCCTACCCCAAGCCATTAACCGTGTGGCTGGAGGCAAGGCAATGGTGCAGCGAAGAGGCAGGCGTGATGCTGCTCTGCTCGCAGTTACCTGCTTTCCAGCACACACCAGTCCCTGCGGATTGACATCTGCCATTGAGCAGCATCATCTGCCCCCACAACCAGCGCTCGAGTGCTGTTCCTCCTATACAAAATCAATGTCAGTATTCCCCGCACGGCGCGCACAGCACGGATGCATTAGAGGAGGAGGGGGTTGAGGGAAAGAGCAGACAAGAAGACACTTTCACTGCCGAGCCTCTTAGCTGGGAATTATAAACAAAGACAGGATTATTACTTACCTGTTTGTGCTTAACATTGCTAAGAAGGTGATATATAAATTTATAAAATTATATATATAAATATATATATTTATAAATAAAATTATAAAAACCATTGCTGCCCACACCAAAGTTGCAATCTATACGACCTCCCCAAGGCAAAGTCACGTGCAACAGTCGCTTGGCTAAAGCAGACTGAAATCCCTCTGTGCAGACAGGCAGATTTCTATATTTAACTTGTCCACTCAGCAGGTAAAGGACAGAGATTGATTATGGGAGACCTCAGTACTTCACAGTGACAAAACACAGAGGCCAAAGGCGCAAGAGAAACAGAGAAGGCTCCAGAACAGCATCAAAACACGCACGGCAGGCAGTTCCTGGCCACCGAGGCCCACGTGCACCCACAGCTCTGCTGCTCCACGCCAGCGGGCTGCAATACCAACTGCAGCTGGGCCCTTTGAGCCCACGTGGGGTCTGTCTGGCTCCATAGCCGAGTTACAGCATCCACTGGGGTGAGCAGCAGCAGAGGTGATGGTGCCAAAGCAGCGATTTGTGCCTCAGCTCCCGAATGCAGAAGGCCAGCCGGGATGTGTCCCCACCAGGGACAGGGGCTGGGCCAACACAAACATCCCTCCTTACACCGCGCCTGCCTGGTCACCTCTGTGACTGTTTTTATTTATTTATCTATTTGTTTTTCCTTTTTCAAGGGTCTTTTCCAGGAGGAAAAGCCAAGAAGCACAAGGCTCGTGAGCGAGCGGAGCAGTGGTGTTTCTGTA
>JAUBOD010001029.1:1603942-1615643 GCA_032353885.1 Nothura maculosa | reverse complement strand
CAGCTCCCTGCTCTCCCTCCAGCATCCCGGCACCTCAGGGCTTGGCCATCAAACCAGACGGCACCTGAGCGCCTTCAGCCTCTGCGCCGTGGAGGAAACCGCTGTTCCTGCTGCTGCTGAGCCCGCTCCGTTAGCGCTCTTGGAAAGCCAGAGCCCCTACACGGCAATGGAGGAGCCTGTAAAGCTGCTAGCTCTGGTTCTTGGGCTTATTTGGTACTGTGGGACCACGCGACACGAGCACCGGCACGATGCACCAAAGAGAAAGTCCCTCCTTGCTGGTGTTCCCTCTACTGAAACGTGCACACACTGTACACACACGTGCAGTATGCAGGCACTGTAACGCCTTCCTGTAATGCTCTTACTCATATTTTCCCTCTAAATTTGGGTTTCTGCATTCATTAACACCTGGATGGGAATCTTTTGTGTGGCACCTCCTCCAGGAGTCACTAACTGGAGGAGAACGGCCACAACGAGGACCACTGCAAACACACCATCAAGTCCTAGGCACGGCAACACGCCTCATTAGAGCAGGTCCTTCCTTCATCTTACCCCTAATTCCCACTAAAGCACTTGGCTTCTCGCACGCTGTTCTGCGGGATGATTAGCAACAATACATTATTTAGGCCCTGGCTCTCTCCAAGCCTCACACAGACACCCCTTCAAGACGCTCACAGCAGGATGTGCCCCTGCTCATCCCGAGCCACGGAAGCATCTGTGCTCCCTAGAGCCGCTAATGCAGCCGCAGGGCCGGGAGCCCCGCTTCAACACCTGATCCCTGGACGCTATGAGGTGAATGTCCACACTACTAAAAACGCGTTTTCTACCCCAAAGAGCAATGGTATTTGTTTTGACAGGGGAGCACGCACTATTTTGTGGACATGTCTCCTAAAAGCTGGCACGGGGTATGCATGTGCTCTCCCATGCAGGAGGGTGAGCGCGGCGCACATCCCAAACGCCAGGAAAACCCTTCTCTGCAACCACTCGATGTGAGCGGCTCGAGCTGCCCCACAGCAGCAGCGGAGATGGTTAAAATCCAAGGAAAGCCAAGGGCGCCCTGCAGCTCGGAGCAGCCAGCACAGCCCCCTGAGCTGGGCCTTGGCTCTGTCGGATCCTCCGTTAAGGCAGCGGGCCCAGGGCTGGGGCCAGACACCACTCGAATCTGCAGGAATTCTCGCCACGGATTGCCGTGGCTGTGGGAGGAGGCGCGAGCTGCGTGCCCAGCACTCACTGACTCAGCATGGGGAAGGGCTCCCTCCCTCCCACACGCTGGGTGTTATAGGGACACAGCAGCCGAGTCCTCTTCCCGCCAGGGCTGCCCATCCCGCTCCCATCCCTGAACAGCTCCCCTTGTTGAAGGACCAGCTAGGGCTGGGCTGCCTCCAGGCAGAGATACAGGGGCCTTTCCCACAGATCCAGGCTGAATTCCCACCCCGCGCCCAGCAACCACCAGAACAAGACACCCAATGGCCTTTAGCTGAGTGAGCAAACAGATGCTGCTTCCCAAGCAAGGCACAGGTGAGTCCAGCAGCAGCGACTCTGCCACGCACTGCGACAAACACCTGGTTTCAACCACCAGCAAGGTGTGTGTTTAGGCTCTTTAAACGGATACTACCATTTAAATGGATACTACCACAAATGCTACCCGCTGCCAGGAGTGAGCACTGGGAATCAGCTCCCATTGAGCTCCACCAGCAGCCCCCGTCCCATTTCCCCTCCCATCTCCGGGCTCATCTGTTCTGCCCAACAAACTAACCAAATCCTGGCATTTTTTTTCTGTTTTTCCAGTTACTTTGATGAATTGCAGCCCCTCAATTACAAAAATACTTAATAGAAACAAATCAGAAAACTGATGGAGCTGATGAAAAGCTTTCATTGTGAGGAAAAGCAGGGAGAAGGGCTTGCGGAGGAAGTGCTCGTGCTTTTTGTGATGCTCGCTGAGAGAGGCTGCATATAAAGAAACCCCCACAGGGGCAGGAAACCCATCCACGAGCTGCAATTTGCCAACAGACAAATCAAGGCATTTATGGAAGAAACAGCAGCAAAACACGCACACTAAATACAAAGCAGGGATCTTCACTAGGAGTGGAAAGTCAGCAAAGAAAGACAGAACAGAGAAGATGGAGATGATCCGGGGGATACACTCTCAGGACATACCAGGAAAAAGGAGGGAATGCAAAGACAGGAAGCAGAGCAAAACTCCAAAGCTCGTGGGTATTCACTAAGTGTCTGCTGTGGGTGATGCAACAGAAAGCACCAGGCAATTAGCAGGGCTCTCATTTTGTAGTTAGCTGCTAGTCCTTGAAAGGGTTAATAGAGGTAACGAGTGCATAAAGGAGCCCCAAAGCACACAGCTCTGAACGGGGTGAACCCCAACAAACCGCTGAGGTCCATGAGAGGAGGGCGCGAGGGGTTCCAGGTAGGAAACGTGCAGGTCTGGCCGCTCAGAGGTGCCCGCACACGTGCCCTGCAATCACAGGTGGCTCTCAATCACAATACAGCTCTGGCAGTGTTAAAATACAGCAAAAAGACCTTGAAGAGCACTTCAGGAAGCAGCTTTTAAGGCCACAAAGGGCCATTTTAATCATCACTTAGTTTCATCCCTAAATGACACAGCCCAGGGAATCACACAAAAGGCTCCTCCAAACACTCCTTTACATCCACTTTCAGGTTGGTTTCCAGTGCTGGATACGAAAGGCCTGAGGGGAGAGCAGAACGGGATCCTTCAGACCTTGCACATGCTGGGGCTGTTCGGAAACATCTGGTTTTGTTTCCCCGATGGGCAGGAGCATCGCGGGGAAGCGGTGCCCGCACCAGAAGCCGTCCCACCTTGCAGGGCTGGAGAGGGCACGTTCAGAGCTCAGCAAGGTCTCCTCTTCCCCTCGCACTCCCGTGGTTCCTTCATCTGAAACAACAAGGCACAGGACCCAGGACACATTCCTTGTGCTGAGGAGGGGAGCTCACGACCTCCCACCCATCCGTGGAAGGAAAAATTCTCTTCTAACCTGGTGTCCATGATTCATGAGCTGAAGGTGGGGGAGAAATGGTATTTATGGGACACCAAAGGCCGCGCTCGCTGCAAAGCAGAAACAAGCCATACAACTAGAGCACAACCTAGGGACCTATTGCACAACCGTTCAAAAATGCACTCGCTCGCTCAGGCCCTTGAGAATATTTCCACCCCCAGATACCACTGGAAGCGCCATTATGAGCGCCGTACAACGACAATATTGTTTTAATCAGGCCATTAAAATGGGCGTGCTCCTTCTTGCCCACATCCTGATGCTTATCCCACATCCTGGCGAGGTCTGGGGGTTGTGTGGATCTCCCCGCAGGTGTCCGGTGGCTCTGGGGGGCCGGGCCAGTGCACCCCAGGGGGACACTGTGGGGACACGGCACTCTGCACAGCCCACACCGGCCAGGCCCAGCATCGGACCCACCAGCTCCTGCGAAACCCCCTCTGTGAGGCGTGTGCTATTCGCCCTGCTTGCAAAGGGAAAAAGTAGCTGAGAAATGAATGTCAGAGATTTCCCTCCTCTGCTCCAATGACACATTCAGAAATGGGAGTCAGAAACGCCTGTGTTTATCACAGCGCAGTGCCCAGCAAGTTGCTTACTCAAACAGAACACTCTAATTCACCAAACTACAAGGCCTCGCAGCTAAAGACTAAGGGAAAGCCCGTGCAGCTGCCGTAGTGTTCACAGCGCGAGGGTTATCAGGTGAGAAGGTCCCAGTGAGGAGGAGCCTTCCATCGAGGGTAGCCATCCCCCGTCCAACTGAACAGGCATTCACGACAATAAACAACAGTATTAAAACCTGGTGGTACTGAAGAAAGATTAATAAAGGAAGCACTCTTGGAAAGCACAAAATTCTCTCAAATACGCAGCAGATGAAAGCTGACTGAGCAGCATGAGGACCTGGAAGGAGCAGAGCGTGGGGTGATGGCCCGAGCAGCCCCGGAGGCACCTGAGCACAAAGGGGGCTACACGAGCTGCTCTGTTTAACCCCAAGCACAGACCTGCTTGAGGCACTAATGCAGGAAAACATCTTCATGCAGGAAAGTGTCGGGACGAGGGACGTTGGCCTGCGCCTCAGCAGTTTGGTGCTATCCTCAATGACAGTAACTGCCAAGCAACTCCTGACCTGAACTGGGCAACCAATGTTGACACACACTCCCTGTAGGAAACCTCCAGACTGAAGGAGACCCTTCTGTCTTCCAAATGCTGTGCATTCAAATCTGACTTTGGAGGAAGTCAGGAAAGCCAAGAGATGCTCTGAAAAGGAACATTATCCTCTGCTGTTTTCCTGAGATACATGGTTGGAAACTGCCCTAGACTCTGCTTCTACACCACCATGTGACATCCACTTACCCCCAGTTCTCCAACTCGCAAACAAATTCACCAGCCTCACTCTCCTTCCAAGACACCAGAGACCTCTGGCTGTTGTTATTGCTCCCTTCCTCTGGTCTGATGAGGCAGGAGACACCCCTTACTCTCATTATTTACTGCAGGTCTCCTGCTCCTTCACGGCCTTCTTAAAGGCTCAACTCTCAGAGGCTCCTGGTTGCATCAGAATTACTCTTCTCAGCAGCAAAAACAAGCTTCTGGTTTCTCTGGTTGTATGGAAATAGTCTAAATCACAACTTTACATTTACTCAAATGATCAAAATGCATTAAAAAAAAGTATCATGCTTGGGGAAAAAAAATCATTTATTAGCTTCACAGTTGTTGCAATTCTTTGAGGTTCTGGAACATAATTTATCAACAGCTGGGGAAGAGCTGTGACAAAACAGACTGAACAAAGAGAGAAGCATCAGAGAGAGAAAAGATACTTTGTTGAAACTGGTCATAATCTCACTCAGTTTCCCTTAATCTTCCATCTTCCCATAATCTCACTTTGCTTTTCCCCTATTATTTAAAAACGTAAACGGAATTAAAATTAAAAGCAGTGGACACCAAAGTTCCTCCCCATCGGAGCCAGCCACTAATGAAGGAGGCTTCTTTTCCTCGGCACAGATTTTCCACTGAGCAGCAGCTGCAGCCTCGGCACCATCCACGTGTCGGAAACAAAGCCACTTCTGGCCTGATGCTTTCCATATGAACCACCAGCTCCATCCTTCTGCTCTTCTCTCTCTCCCTTCCTTTTCCATATTTTATTACTCACATGGCAGCTTTTAGTGGCTTGCAGATGAGCGGAATGTTTTCTTCAGAGGGGTGTAAATTTTCCAGGTTGACACGGAAGGCCAAAAGAAAGCAAAGAAACAAAAACCAGCGCAGCAAACGAGGATCACAGGGCGCTTTTCAGCAGCTTGTTGGAGGCAGCGACTCCCACGGGGCTGGTGAACCACTGTGAACCACGGGGAGAGGAGAAGGCCGTGAGCCCCGTGAGCTGCGGCAGAGCAAGTGGAGCAGGGATCTGGAGTGGGGCCTCTGCCTTTGCACCCGAGCCATGGGTGATGATGGAGCAGCTCGTGCCCCTTCTGCTCTTCCTGAACGTTTTCACTGTGATCTCTTCTCACCAATTCCTTTCGTCTCCCTCCAGCTCTGTTTGGAGACGGAGGCAGGAGGCTGAGGGCTGTTCCAGAGCAGAGGGGTGGCAGGCAGGACAAGTCAGCAAGGGACCCAGTACTTACAGGCCCCCAAACATCCCTCCTGCTGGAGAATGAACTTTGCTCCTTGAAGAGTCCGGATTGGAATCAAATGCCTAGCAGCATATGAGCCTATTAGTAGTGCAAGCATTTTTAAATCTAATTTACTTGACATGCCACGTGCAGTTCTCCTCACCACACAATCCAAACAAACAGTCATTCTCACTTTGATTTCCCATCACTTTGACTCTGGACACAAGAATATTGCTTTGTCAGAGCTGCAGAGGCAGCAAGTGGGCAACACAACCCCGTCCAAAAGACACCAACCCTGCTTCCACCTTCTTCTTCTAATTAAATAGATGGAGATCCTTCCATCGATGGCAGTTTCCATCCACGTTCATTTGCAAAGCTCTATTGTGCTCAGAAGGTCACCCTTATGCCAAGAGCCCTTTAGCACTAATCTCGGGAGGCTGCAGATTCCTGGGCAGCCCTTGGAAGTTGGGCTCCGGAACGGCATGTCTCCGGAGAGCTGCCCACCAGGCAGCCCGCCTCTCCTTTGTGCGCCTCCCCATCCATCCCATCCTATCCTGAGATCGCCTCCCGCGTGGCTGCCTGCCCAGTGCTGGCAAGGCAGCAGCTCCTGACCCCCACGGGTGACTTCCAGCCTGGCACTGCTGTCACATGCACCTCAACAGCACCCAGCCAGCAGCCGTGCACACAGTCGCACAGAGCACCCGGATCAGGCGGGCTCCTGTGTGTAAGGGTGGAGCGAGAAGGGCTACCTGCTCCAAAAGCACTAACAGCAACGGAGCTTGCTAATATATTGAACCCTTCACACACAAAATCTCCTGCCTTCATGCTGAGTTTGCTACATTCAGTCCCTCTCTGACACTGCCCAGGAACTCAGAGAACATGGCCAAAGGAGTTTGATGTGCAAGCTGTCCCAAAGGTGGCACGGACCTCAGGGAAGGGGATTTAAGTTTGCCATTCAGGCATTTTATTTCACTCTTTAACACAGGTAATCCTGAGCCGAGCTGAGGGCTCTCAGAGCGGGGAGCTGTCCTGCAGTTTCAGCACAGATCACTGCCAGTGTGTGCACTAAAGTGGGAAGCATTTGTGACTGCAGGTTTGGGAGCTGTTTGCTCACACGCTTAACAAGCCCTTCCTGCCTCCACTGTATCACGCACCTTAAACCTTTAATATTTATCTTTACAGCACCGCCATGAGAAAAGGAGAAGGTGCTGCTACCGTAATGCTGTAACTGAAGAACTGAGAAGCAGAGGAGTGGCTTTTTGGTGCAATTCAAGACACGCGACTATCTTTGGTCACAACGAGTGGGCACTTTGTCCCACTCGAAGGCACCAACACCAGCAGCCTCCTTCCCAGCCACTGCTGTCCCGACCCCAGCCTTCCTGTCGGCACCCAGCGCACGCTGTGACCCTCACGCTGCAAACCTGCTCTGCACGTGGAAAGAATGAGCAGGAGGGAGGTGCTCACCCTGGCAGCTCTTTGTGTTTGTGACCCATGGCAATTCAACCCCACATTAATCTGGATGAAGACAGAAGCTGCTATCAATAGCAGAAAGAGGAGCTGTGGAGAGAGGAACCACAGGGCTGGAGCACAGCAGGGAGCTGAGCCTGCAAGGAGCCACAGAAAGAGCCCTCCCGGCTTATGGGCAGTGCTGGGTGTCCAGGGTGCTGCACATTCACATAAGGGAATGGGCAGGAGGCACCCGGGAGCCCACAGAAACAGAACGGAAAGCAAGAGCCGTTCACCACCACACTTAGCACCCTCTATCAACTCCAAAACTCAGCTTCATCATCAAAGAGAAAACATCCATTAGCTACAAGAGCTGTGAATAACTTTTGCTGCGGTTTGGAGCGTGGTGATCAAAAGCTTACGGTGTGTGTTCCCTCCGCGGACGTGACAGACTCGATGCGAGATAAGGGGGACATATCTCGGTGCTGCTCAGCCAGCCAGCAGAACGCCTTTGTTTTAGAAGGACGGTCACATGCAACTCTGTTCAGACATAGATTCAAGCACAAGCAGCTTCCTTCTCCCTCCCCAGCAACATGTTTCCTACCACTGGACAGAGAACCCGCACAAGGGAGCCTTCTCAGAGAGGAATCATTTGACAAAGCTTCAAAGAGTTTGAGCGTATCCAGAAGAGACAGTTTCCTCCACCTTGAGAGGCCTAAGTATGAAATTACTGTATGAAACTGAAGAGCTCCTGGCTTTTCCATGTGGAAGTGTCACACTGCAAACTAGTTATAGATTAACAGTTTTATGCAGTATGCTCTTAGGTATCTTCTGCCTGCTTAGTAGGACATAAAAACATGGATGGCTTGGGGGGGCAGGAAGGTTAAAGCGTATCAAGTAAAAGAAAATATTTTCTAATTTAGCATCCATACTGTGATTGTGCATTAAAGACATTTACCCCCTTTCAAAAATCACATACAGCAAGTCATACACCAAATCAGCTATTTAACATTTATAAGGTGGTTTGTAGAGCTCTACACTTCCACAGCACCAAGAAACAATCACTTACAACAGCAGAATCTGTAATAAGGGATCAAAACCCAATACAGAGAAGAGCTCTGGTTTGCCTTTCTCTCCATTCCCCTCTCCTGGTGACAGGAGCCCTGAGCACACGGAGCGAACCTGCAGCTACAAGCGGAGCAGAGCCCCAAGCCTCAAACACAGTTACACACGTGGCTGTTCTTGGAAGTCAATCATCACTGCACGCTATTCTCAGGAGGCACGAGGTACTATTAGCACTTAGGAGATGTGTTACACTGCGACTGGAACCAAGATGAAATAGCAATATTGAAAGAGATGGTTTGGTTTACGTAGTGGCCAACTATGCCATTAAAGTAGAACAATGGAGACGATGGGGAGGCGGGAACATGCTCCTGTGTGATTTATTCCTTTCCAGTAGCAGTGGAAATTTTTCCTATAGGCCTCAAAACGACTGTGTGCCAAGGAGCAGCCCGAATTGGGATGATCAGCAGCGTTGTGGTGGCCGAGTCACGTCGGGACGCGCTGCTCACGGGGAGCGCAGGGCGCTGTGGCGCAGCGGGGCAGATGACGGTGCCTTCGCGTCGCTGCTGCCCGGCATTTCAGCCAGGGGACCCCAAGGCCTGGCCATGGGCTCCGGCACACACAAAGAGCCAGCAGCAAAACAAAGGTCTCCTCCGTGCTGGGCTTGCTGTGTCAATCCGGGCCCAAATCCCACCCCCTGCACTGCCCTCCTCGCAGCGCAGCCCCCCAGCAGCGGGAGCACGTGCAGCCACGTGCACTGCGCTGCTCGCAGCTCCGTCCCCACCCGCGACCCGCACCCTTCATGTGCAGGGTGACAGGGCGCTCTCCTGTGCTCAGGTTCCATCTCGGGACAGCCACCCCAGGAGCAATGCCCCACGTGAGCAGGGATCCTGGTGCGGCACAAGGGCAGAGATGCAGGTGCTGAATCCCCCGCGATTGTGGGGGCTCCTCACAGCGGGCTCCTCACAGCAGGCAGCAGCACAGACAGGTCTCACTAGAGCCAGCCTGAGAGCAGCACCAGGCAGAAACACGCGGCGTCCCAGCCTGACGACGTGCAGCCAAGGCCTGAGAGGTGAATGCGGGGTGCTCTCCAGCACCGAGCGCCAGCAGAGCACACACCAAACTTGCCCACCCCTCCCTTGCACCAGGGTGGGAAAAAGAGGAAAGAGCAGCCGAGTGCAAGTGTTTAGCAACCTGCCCCTGCAGCCCCTGATGGACGTTTCACAATCGGAAACATGAGCAACTGCCCCAGCTCTGGGCAGCACTGTAGTGCCCAGCGAGCACCCACACAGCAGACCAGGCTCGGGAGAGCACACGGACCCCAGCGTCACCCAAAGGCTCTGGTCCTTCAAACTGAAGCTGCTGCTTTCCCGGTGCTGAGGCTCCCGCAGGGATCACGCAGTGCCCACTCAGCTGTATTCCTGGGGGTGCTGTCCGTTTTAAGGGACACCTTTAGGGAACACGCTCCCGCTTGTGCCCTGCGAATAATGCCCCAGCTGCATTTGAACGCGACGCAGAGGAATGGAATCGGGGTCTCTGTGTCACTGGGTCTGCCAAGTCTGCACGACAGCGCAGACCGGCTCTGCCTGCCCCCACTGCCTTGTTTGCAAAGAAGCCACACAGCAACAGAGGAAAAAACACTGCAAGCACAAGGCACATTATGAAACATCATACCCCAGCTGGAGGATCGTAGGGGAAATGTAATAAATTCCGTGCAACTCTGCCTTTCAAACGTATGTGACGAGTCCGTGGGGTTCAACCAGCAGAGCGCTCCTCTAGATTTCCTGGCCCTACAGCAAGCTCGAGTAGCTCCGTGGTGCCATGTGGAACCAGCTGCTGCTCTTCCCCGCACAAACCACGGCAGCAGGAGATGGGTATCACGCTCAGCACTGCCCGGAGCGTGCCGCCTGTGTCAACAGATTATCTCGCCTCGCACTGTCTGCGCTGCTATTAATACGTGACTGATTCAGCAATAATGACACCAAGGAATTATGCGTGCGTGGGGCTTTTTTTTTTTTTAATGATATTATATTAACCTATTCAGTTTAATGGGCATGTTAAAACTATAAAGGGAAAGCAGATGCGACCATCGCGGCCGTGCGAGCTGCATCTCAATAACAAAAAGCATCCCCACCCCCTCGGAGGATAAAGCAAAGTTGGGTTTTGCGGCGGCTAATAAAGCTCCCCTCGGCGTGCGCGCACGCGGGGACACAAAGCTGAGCGCAGAACAAGCCCAGCTTTGTGGTAGAGCTTTGTGACAAGGCGGCTGGACAGAGCCCAGCACCGCCGGGATTAAGCGGGTGTCCCGCTCCGTGGGGACCCATTCCCGCACGGGGACATCCAGGAGCTCGTGTCCCTCAACACGGGGCTGTGCACAAGCACACGTCAGCCCGGCCACGCTTCGCTCTGCACACACAACGCACCCCTTTGGGCTGTCTTGGCCTTTTAAAGGCACTCGTTTACAGAAGCGCCGCTCTCACACGGCCTCTGCCAAGAAACCGTGCGCAGGAACGGCACTGGCTCATGACATCCTGCCACAACGAGCAGGAAATCTCCTCTCGTCCCTCAGTATCCCAGCTAGGAACTCCTCACAGCCCCAAGCACCTGGGTTCGCTGTTAACTCCACACAACTGCTTTCTCTCAACCTACTCTTGGTGTTACTACTCACGCCACCAATTTCCTTTTTAACGTATTCAGAAGGCTTGATGTTCCCTGCTTTAAAAGCACCCTAATCCCTTCTAGACATTCACCCCGTGGTGCCTCCAAACACCCTGCTCACGGAAACCAGCCCAAGGCATCGTTGTTTTAAGGGTGCGTTTCTGCCACCTCCTAAAAACATATATAAAAAAAAGTCACCTCCCTTCTGATAGGATTTATCCTAAAACCTTTCACGGCTCCTTCCACACACACCTGCCACCCACAGCCCCGAATTAAGCCAGGTTTTTATTGACGTTGCACTAATTACCTGAAAATAAGAATGATCTATTCTGCTTCCACCAGCTGCCAGTTGTCAGCACTGGCTGCAAGTGAGCAGCCTTGCTTAAAAGGACAACAATAATGATCAAACAGGAAACCTAAGCAGAAAAATAAACGGAAAATAGTGCTCATCCCTCCCTTCTTCCCCCCCAAAAAAACACAAAACCCTCAAGATTTTCACCGGATCTCAGGTGTTGCCGAGCGTGCTTAGAAAGGACTGAAGGCAGACAGATTTGGGTGGACTGCTCAGTTTTTTTTCATTGCAAAAAAAAATTTTAAAAAAGAGAGATTTAAAGGTCTACCCACGCAGCAAAATAATAAAAGCCAACCCTGAATTAAAGAACAAAAACAAAGTCAGAAACGCAGCCCCAACGCACCGACTGCACTTAAAAAAGAGATCTACAGGAGTAACGTAAATGGTTCACCTGCTGCCAGTTTTCCTCCAAGGATGGCAAAGCTGAGAAGTAGCCGGTGTCGTGGACAAGCTGGAGTTCCTGGAATATACTATAACTAGCCAAGACATCCATGCTGCCGCTGAGCAAAAAAAACACCAAAAAAAAAACCAAAAAAACGCTTTTCTTTTCTGCTTTTGTGTGTGTT
>JAUBOD010001029.1:1528729-1547071 GCA_032353885.1 Nothura maculosa | reverse complement strand
TCCATAGCATAGTAAAGGATTTTCAGTAATACCAATTTTGAAAACAGTACAGTACTTCAAAACAGTAATGGAGAAAATATAAGTCAAACTACCTGTGCTGGTACTTCAAACAAAATTAGAATCATTTCTTAGTTGAGATGACAAGCCTTGAATGACTTGGATTTTGAGCATCACTACAAGTCTTATAGTAAAAAATGTATCCAGCATGGGTAAGGGATGAGTTCAACACACAAGTGCTGAACAAGCAGTATCAGCTGCATGGTGAACGAACTCATAACCCATTCGTTTTAAAATCTGCTCTAAGCTTCTAATAATATTAGTTGTTTTCTTTGACAGACAGACATTTTGGAGAATACATATGAGATGCAGTGTCATTAATAAGTGGGGACGGAAAAAAACAAATCCCCAAAGCTATTGACTAGTGAAGCTAAGAACTGAATTTATTAACACAAAACCTAAAAAATATTGCTTAGCGGAAGTGCTTACCAATAAGGTAATGATATTTCTTATATCAATGATTGCTTATAAGGTAATGATATTTCAAGCCCATTACATTTTATTAACTTTTTGGGACTTTCTTGTAGTTCTTGCTGTTATTTAATTACAATTTCAGCTTTAGTCTGTCAGCACCAATAACTGATGAAATTGTTTTTACTGTCAGGTCAGCTGGAACAGGAGATGTTCCCAGGCATCCGTTAGTGGTGAAGGATGTCAGAGTTTGTGTGGAAATCTTTCAAGTCATGGCATTTAAATAGATGATGGCAAAAACTAATGAATCTCAAACTGCTTGATCAAAACTCTTCCCTCAGTGATGATCTTCTAGCTCTAGTTCCAGGCATTCTCCAAAAGTGCTGAGGGAAGCCTAACTTAGTGTAGTAGTAAGATAAGAACATTTCTTAAAGCATAGAAGCTGCAGTGTGAGAGCAGATGATGGAGTGTACTGTTAGTTCTAAATAGCAGAAGTATTGATCCTGCTAATCTTTCATTTCCTGATTCCAGCTGCTAAACCAGACATAAATGGAGAGATCCATGTCAGGAAGATTTTTTTCTTTAAAACAATCAAACAAAAACTGTCTTTACAGAGAAGGGTTTAAATTTAAGTTTAAATAAGCAGAAAATATAAACAGGTAGGAAATAGTGCAAAAGAAGGAAGATTGTGGGGACATTGGGAGATCTAGGAAAGTACAAATAGAAGGACTAAGACCAGATCTGGCAAGAATGGAGTAGAAGAGAACTGTGGGGAAAAAAATAGGATTGTTGCTTTCCTTGTAGCTATTTCTACTGAAAACTACTAATCCAAAGACCTGTTCAGTAGTAGCTATCTGCATTCAAGGTGTAAACCCAGGATTCCGTTCAGTAAACCAAGTCTTACAGAATCAATCCTTGTGAATTTATTTCTTGTTTTTTTTTTTTCTTTTTTTTCCACTAAGGTTTCTCCTGGGCAGCTTACGAAAAAATATAGCTCATGCTCAACAATATTTATAGATGACAGCACGGTTAGCCAGCCTAATCTTAGAAGCACAATCAAGTGGTAAGAACTGTTTGTCCTCAAGAAGGATTCTAAGTCCCTCTGCGTGGTCTGCTTAGGGTTCTGTGGTGGTCTTGTCTGCTCTACAGCAGGCTGTGCACTGAGGGAGAAGAGCTCAGTGCTGCCAACTCCCATTGCTCCTGGAAGGGCTCTCCAAGTGTCCTTATAATCCTCCTGTTGGCTCCAGAAACTGTCCATCAGGGAAAACTTGATGGATAGTTTCAATGGATAGTTCCATTTTTGCATGGAACTGTAGGAAAAGTTTCTGAGACTGCATTTGCTACTTGGCCAGTGGTATTAGCCTGCCCTCTAGTTGTGGATATCTGTATGTTGCTGGATTTGGTGTAATTGCCAGCCCTTCGACTTGTTCTTCGTATATTTCTTATTTCAGGTATGCAAGCTTGGTAATTCTTTAGTCTCTTTGGCTCTCCAGTGGAATTGGCCATTTGAGCTATCAGTTTGGATACCACAGAGATGACTCTATGCAGATCCCAGCTGAGATTTAAGAAGCAAGTTTACTGGGCTTGAGGGAAAGGAAAGCACTCTGCCTTCAGGCCCAGGCCGTGCTACTGCTGGAGTGCTTCAGTACAGTTTGAAAAAGGCTAGGTAGATCCATGACTTTCATATTTGGTTTCAAGCAGGCATCTAGCATGTCACCCCTCCTTCTCCACAGGAAAGAAAGAGGCTTAAAAATGGTACTTTTGCCACTTTAAAGTGGTGTACGGCTTGTAACAGATCAGGCTTTCCTGGGATGGATTCCTGTCATGCAATATTCCTGCTGCCACTGCCAGTCAAGTATCTGAAATTTTGGCCATGGAAGAGTGTCAGTGTGAAATCTGTTGCCCTGTTTGCCTCAGCAGCGACCGAGATCTACTCTTGTTCCCTTCTGGAATTATACTGACCTTCCTCATGCTTTTTTCATTTAGACAGACCCTATAATTTGGCAGGCAGAGGTACAAAATTAAAGCATGAGCCATACAACAGTCTCTATAACACTAGGTAAACAATTATCGTGCTTTAGTCAGGTGCAGTCCAAGTTTCAAAGTGTTACCTAATTGCATAATGAATAATTGTGTGCTTAAAATCTAGTATATAACTGATTTTAAAATGACAAATATACAAACACAGAACATGGAAGTAATTTGGCCAGCACATGTGGTTTCAGCATCTTTTTTGGCCAGTTGCTGTTCAGGCAGGTAAACGTTGAACCAAAATACCAAGTGTTGGAGGGTCTGAAGGGAAACCTAATGGATTCTGACCATTTTGTCCCAAGTAGAAGCTTCTGCATCAAACTGATGTGCACAGAATATGCTCTTTCAAGTCTTTTTTTTTTCTTCTTCTCTCTCTTTTTCAGTGTTACATTAGCAATATTCTACCACATAAAGAACAGGTGAGTGATTCTTTTTCAAAATAAATGAACTTTCTTTCTGAGCCAGGGAAAATGCTTTTGGTCACTTAGATAACTGCTAGTATAACTTAAGACACAGCTATTATAGCTTAAAGGAGTTGAGAAATTTGGCAACTTTATGATGTAGCTGCTTTCTGTTTGTACCCTTTCTTGAGCTGTAATGGCAAGGTCAGCAATATTAACCATCCTCTGCCATGTGCTTCATCAAAAATAAAGCATGAAAAGCCAGAATAGGGGAAGTGAGGAAAAATATATGTAACTCTCTACACAGCAGCCTTTGGGCTTTGTTTAGCTTTTACTGAATACAGTGGTAGAGACTATTGTGGTAGGTGAATGAACACTCTCTTCCCTGTACAAATAACCTTAACATGATTGCTAATTATAGCATGAACTTTAAAATTAGAGCTACTTTTTCAAAATACTGAATACTGTAAGATGATTTCACATTTTAAGGGAGAATTGTGCTAAATATACTATGAACTATGGCTTCTGTATTTGAAATATAAACTTGCCAGTGAGAACATGAGAGTCCATTGTTAAGTTGTTAAATATTCAATTAGAGATCTCATTATGAAGTATCATGTAAAAATGCAATTCTGTGAGTACTTGAATTATAAAATGTGTCCTCTTATGCTCTTTAATGAGTGATACTTACTAGTGGAACATGCCATTGCCAGTTAAGTCTTGCTGTTAAAACAGAGGTTTTTGCTTTGTAGAGATTCAGACAGATCGTTGGATATTTTTGATGAAAAATCCCATCCCCTCACAGTAAGTGTACCTTTTTTGATCCTGTATGTGTGTGAACATTTTTAATCTTGTATTATGAAAGTCCTGAAAATGTCTTAATGCCAAGTCACAAGCAGATTGATCTTAAGTGGTGTCTTATGTATAGTGCAGACTGCCCTCTGCAATTCTGATATCAGCTGACTCATGAATACAACCCAGTGCTTCAAATATTGCAATATATGTTTGTTTTAATACAATATCTGAATTAAAGCAAATAAAGTGGTGATGCTTCCCTATTGCCTATTGGGACTTTTGTTTTATTCATTTTTCTCCTCTTTAGCACTACAGCAATCAATTAAAAAGGCTTTCCTGCTTACTTGGGAAGATGTGGTCAGTACGTACGGGCCTAACCCTTTAAGTGACTGCAAATAGGTCTACATAATGCATGAAGCATCACACAAAGCAGGAGGCAGAGTCTGTTCTTTAAAAAAAACCTGAAAGGCAAACTTTTACAGCTTTAAACCTTCAGGTTTCTCTGGAAATTACCTGATGGAGCATGGCTGAATTTATCTCACAGCATTAGCTTGTTAATAAGCAGTGGTACATGTTAAAGTTTGTTTCAGTATTACCCCTAAGCAATGTGCTAGACATTGTACACCTCAACGTATATTGAAGTGTATATATTCAATATAGCTCCTTACACAGTAAAAATAATGAACTTCAGAAGAAGAGCCATGCAGAAGGTTTCTTGCATTCTGGCAGTGGCACTTTAAGGAAAATACCTGCTCTGAAACTGTTTTTATCTGCCTAAATCATTTGTTTCGTGTTTAGCATTCTCTATGTATGATGAAATCCAGCTTATCCTGACAATTGTTTTGTTTATCCATCTGATATCCTTTGATCCCTTCTTGTAAGCCACTTTCTATTTAATGAGCATGCATAGAGGAAAATCATTGTGTCCTAACAGTTTGTTCTATCTTAGTACCGTGCACGCACAGAAGCATCGCAATGGCTGTCTGTCATACTTCTGAGGGGAAAATACAAACTGCTTGCTCATTTCAATAGCAGCAGGTTTTGGACCTAGTACCAACAACTCAATTTTAAAAAATAAAGTATCCAGAAAACTCTCTGGACACTTTATCCCTTAAGGATTCAGTCACGAGGAAGTCCAAAGTCAGACAGCTGTCCAGGCTCAGTTGTCCCTAGCTGCAGAAGGGGCAGGAGCCTGGGCAGATTGCAGGTACAGGATCACAAATAGAGCTTTTGTGCCGCAAGCTTTCTGCATACAAGTTGGGGTTTCTGTATCTCCATGCCTCTAAGTAGAGGGAAGAGTAGCAGATATCTTGGGGCAGAGTCAGAACTTTTGAACATTCACATTAAGTTTGTTCTTATAGTCTATTTAGTAATATTTTCGTCTTTTCTTGAGAAGCAGTTACAGATGATGTCAAAGAGAAAGTTTAGCTGTCCATTGGCTTCTCTGTGTTTCTGGATATTCTCAAGAATGAGTCCTGTGAAAAGAGTATGACCCTGTCTGTGCTGGAATTAGTAGAATATGCTCCTGAGCTCTTTTTTTCAGCTTGAAGGGCAATTTGGTGCAGTCTCTTCATTTTGCTTTTTGAAAAGCCAGTACTTCCTTTGTGTGTAAATGACTAACTTTCTTGCAGGGAGAACCCCCCTTTTTTTTTCTTTAAAGTCTGTAAAAAGCTCCATGGACAACAGCGGATGCTGGTAGTAGTGCAGGTAGTTAGTGCTCTTCCCATTAGCCTTGCAGATTAGAAAGGTTTTGAGAACAGAGGTGGTATCAGTTAAAACTATTGTTTTTAATGTGGAACGTTTGTAATGTTGCAGGACAATAATTCAAAGTTTGTTCAATACAGTATTTCACACTCTGATATTAAAGGCTGTTTACATGTCCAGTCAGCAAGTGGCTATTCTTAAAAGTCAGTAGTAAGTGAAAGAGCTCCTCAGTAATTCCAAGGACTTTATTTCAGCGGGAAGAAGTTCCGGATGACTACTACAAGCACGACCCCGATCACAAGCACATCTACCGGTTTGTACGGACGCTTTTCAGTGCTGCCCAGCTGACAGCCGAATGTGCAATAGTGACACTGGTAAGAGAGGCCTGCTTCCTGAGACCTGTGTGGGCTGTGTGTTTGTTTGTCTGCAAAGTCGAGGTGAAGTCACGTTTAAAGAATTGCATCATCTAAAGAAACGTTGTTAAAAATGAATAAAATGTACAAATGAGTTCATTTCAAAAGATGACTGAGTAGTTACAGAAGTGATTAGCTCAAAGGACCTCATCTTTTCTGGGGTTGATGACAGTATGACATCTAATTGCCTTGCCAGTCACCCATTTGTTTCATAATAAATAACACCCTGGAGGAGCTTGAGAAAAGCGGGACAGTGGGATATACCACAGTCAGTGACACAAACACTTTTTCTTTCTGCTGTGCAGAGGAAAGTGGGAAAAGCTCAGAGTTTATACGAGAACAGGGCAAGGAACAAACCCCCTAAATAGGGAGTTATAGGACTCCTATAGGAATTCTATAGGACTCATTTTATAGGACTCATATAGGAACTGCCTCACTGTCACCTCCTTCAATCACTGCCACCTTTCTTTCAAACCTCATATTCACTGATGAGTGATCTTGGATGTTTTTTCTCCAGTTCCTGGAGGTCCTTGGAACTTAAAAAACAAGAAGAGAAAACAATCTCATTCAAGTTCAATTTTTGATTTCAGAAAGTGAGATAGATTTAGAACAGTGAGTATGGTACTGGCTATGTACACATACACATGTATATAAATTAAAAAAAAATAAAAAATCTCCTGCACTGCAGGAGAAGGTCTGTTAAACCGTAGAATTTGCTGTACACTAGATACACTAGAGTTCAGTCTTCATGTGGCTTCTCTCTGAAAAGCAGCCTGAAAGGAGAAATGAGCTGCCTGAAAAAGGTGCACAAGACAATGTAGCCACTAAGCAGATTTATCTTCAAGGACTCTTTTTTTTTTTTTTTTTTTTTTTTTTTTTTTTTTATATAATAAAAAAATAATTTATTTAAAGGGCCACATACTTATTAAAAAAATAGATAAATAAAAATAAGCAGCTATTGAAGCTGAAAGGATTTTGTTTGGGGTGTTTGTTTGTTTGTTTTCTTTTTCCAAAACTGTGCAAGCAGTTTGAACAGAACAAGATGATACATAAGTTCAGGCAAGCTTATCAGTTAAATATTCACAAAATTATACGGAAATAGGAGTTGGTTTCCATGTGGATTATACCACTAGATGGCTCTGTTATTATAGGAAGGCGTTGTGTCCCCTTGGTGGCTTCAAGCAAGGGGTGGGAAGAAAGTGTGAGGAGACGCTGCCCTTAACGCCTGGCAGCAGCCTCCTGTGCCCTCTGTACTAGCTAATGGTCCGTTAGGACCTGGCCAGTAACTAGTCCATGGCATGAAACAATAAAAGTTAATCTGTATTTAAAATTGAAAGTGTCAGTTATTTAGTCCATGGTCCATTATTTTGACAAACATCATAGTAAAGAGATAAAACAGCTGTATTAGAGTAGCATGTTGCTGCTCAGAGCTCAGCTGCAGGTCTTAAACACACATCCAAATTTATTTTTTTCCTCTCTTTTTCTTTTTGTAGGTTTACTTGGAAAGGCTTTTAACCTATGCAGAGATTGACATCTGCCCTAGTAACTGGAAGAGGATAGTCCTGGGTGCTATTCTGCTGGCCTCTAAAGTCTGGGATGATCAGGCTGTGTGGAATGTGGATTACTGCCAAATACTGAAGGACATAACTGTTGAGGACATGTAAGTCGCAAGGTTTGGTTAATCTGCAATATTTTCTCAGAATGACAGTTTTCTTCATGCCATACTAGTGCCACAAAATCCCTGTGTGACAGGTGCATCAGTGGTTGCACATATGGGCACCTCAGCTATTGCTGCAGCTCTTCCTCTCTGGGCGAACTCTCTAGACTTGCCTCCATCGCTGGGAACAGTGCTCACAATCTCACTACTGCTTCTTGTGTGAAAAGTTGTTTCTGTTGCATATTCCTGCCCCAAGTCTTCAAGAAAGTCTCAAATCTGCTCCCTTTTCTTCGTGTCTGCAACTGCAAGCTCTGTGGTTTCAGAGGATATTTGCCCTTGTAGCTGCTGCAGACTGGAAGAGTGTTTATGGGAGTGGATTTGACCTATTATATCTTCGGTCAAACTCCAGCTCACAAAGTTCTAGCTCTGCAAGCCTTGAGATTTCGACATTGTTGTTTTAATTCTGTTAGTCTTCTTGTTTCTGTATTGCCCCCTTTATCGCAGTGCTATAGATACTAGAGGGCTGGCTAAGTGTCCTGCTTTCTGGCCTTGATAAACTTTATGACATGTTTTGTGCATTTTTCAGTCTTATCACCCCATCAAGCTGTAATTGATTTCTATCCAGACCTTGTAGTAAAAAACAATGTTAGTACAGGAACACACTGAGGTGAAAGAGGTTTGTACTTGGCACTGATGAACTGTGTATGTGAGGTTCTCTCTTCCTGCCATAAGTTACCTTCCCTAGATTCAGCCTAAGCTTATGCTTAAAATCGAGTTTAGTAAATATTTATCTGTGACAGTAGGAAGAATTTCCATTTTCCTTTCGCTTTAGGCTTTTTCTTAATAGAAATGGAGAGTTATCTACATCAAACCCACTTATTATTCCAGGTATTTTTACACTGTGAACAGTAAGAGCAAACGTAGCATCTTGTTTTATAGATACTCCCTTCCTGGGAGTGCTTTGTCTCCAAAAGCAGAGCTCTGCCAGCCAGGCTTTCAGGAAGGTATAATTAGTGATTTCATACAATGTACATCTTCACTGAACCTGGCTCCAAGTGCTTGTCTATCTGAGGAACATGCTTGAAGCCTTGCTGCAAATAACTCTGAGATGGCTGAAGTGGGGTCAGCAGTGCTAGGAGTGCTGGAGTGCACATCTTGCTCTTTTTGATGTCTCTTCTTGTAGCCCTATTTGGGAAAAATCAAATTGATGGTACTGAAAATATCTGTAACAAGAGGGATGTTTATTCTCTATTGCCAGTGCTGGGTGTCTTGATATTGTCAGGACTTAAATTTACAAAGCATTGGTAGTGGTAAGAAAGAGAGGCTGAAATTTAGGCTTATTTTTCCCCCAATTTGAGTATAGTATTTTTCCAGTCTCATCTCATTAGATACAATTTAGAGCTTTGAATGCAGGAGTGGGCAGGCTGTGCAACACTGCCTGTGGGGCTCAGGAGCGTCCAGCCCAGGCCCTGCACAGCTCCTGGTACCACTGGTATTTAAAAAAACACTGCAAAACTGCAAATCCAGTTTGTAATACTGCTTTTAGTTCATAATTCATACTAGAAGTAATTGCCAGCTTGATGAGAATGGTGGGGATAGCTGGCCCTGCTGCCCAGAGGGGAAAGATCCCAAAGCAGGAGCTGCCCAACTGCAGCTCTTGGCAGAGCTCTGAGCACTGAGTGCCAGCGGGGCCGGGTGCCAGCACCTTGCCTTGGGCTTTGCCCTTTGCCTCCACCTATCTGCAATGATTTCACTCACCTGCTGCATGCCCTGTTGAGCTGCTACAGGGCAAGCACGGCAGTTCCATGCCTCAGAAACTGGCAGAAGGGTTTGCATTGGTCTTGGTGTGTGTTTGCACAGGCCGTGGAGGGCGGCCGGGCTCCCCTCCCAAGGGCTGCGCCCTGCGCGCCGCTCTCCTGGTCCTGCCGTGTGAGAGGGCATGTGAAGCACCTCTTGTGGTTGCTGCTTAGCTACCTTCCCCGGGCCTCTTCCTCTCAGGTGAAGTGGTCGTCATTTGTGCTCCCACTTCAAGGCCTTCAAGCAAAGCCAAGTTCTATCCGGAAAGCTTTTTTTAAACTTATTCCTAGCTGGGGGAAAAAAAAATGATATTTAGAAGTCATCCTTTATCAAAACTTGCTGGCTTTGATCCTTTGATGGGAGCGAATCCACAATCACTGACAAATTAACTGTGCAGCTGCTAATCTTACTATGACTGCATGTAAGGGGACACACGCTGCTCATTCTTCTGGCTACATGTGTTTGTAAATAAGGCTTAGGAAACACATGGGCATTGTACTTGCCCAGGTTTTAAACCACTATTAATAGACTTGTTAATCCAATGAAGAATTGTGTTTTTACACAATTAAAATGTATTAGTGTAGTCGGTACAAAAGGGGCAGTGAAGAGCATTTATTCACAGAGTAAATCAAGCTCTGATCAGCTGATCATCAAAACATTATCTGATTTACATTTCTATAGGCTTATGACCATATGAACAGGAAATTAATTTTGGCACTAGGTTCAATGGTACTCAAGTGCATCACGCTAGCAGCAAGCACAAAGCACCTATTCATAGCAGGACCCGGCAGCCAGTGCAGGACACAACCTGGACGAGTCCTTGGCTCACTTCTCCCCCCAGTAGGGAAAATACTCATTTTGAAGCTCCCCCAGAGCAACAGCTGAGCCTGTGCAACTTGCCTTCAGGTGTGTTCACACTTGGCTTAAATCGCTGCTGAATCCTGTATGTGCAGGTGTGTTACGGGTAGAAAGCTGAGTGTTGGGTTAGCGGTGAACAGAGTTGCTGGGTTTGGGTGCCAGCAGGTGCTTTCAGGTTAATTTGGAGGGGAAACCCCTTTTGTTCGGCTGCAGCCCCTCTCCACTGTCCGTGCCCGGGGTGCAGCCACTGGAGCAGCTTTGTTCGTATCCCGAGGCTCTCCCCACTTCCCCCCAAATATTCTGCCCTCTGAAAACAGCCCAGTGAGTAAAAACTGGACAGCGCCCTTTGACACTGCACTTTATTATCCTGCCTGCTGCTATTGAGGATAAAATTCCTTCTCCCACCTAATGCTGCTTATTTATTTATTTATTGGAGATGAATCCGTGTTGCTTGGAGAGGCTTTTTTCCGCGCGCTAATAGCGGCGGCTCTTCATAGATCCATTTGTTGCCGTGGTGATCTGCCTACCGCTTTTGTTCAACCCCGCTACTTCAATAAACCCCTTCCTGTTATCAGCCCGCTGAAAATGTCCGCGAGTTCTTCAGAGCTAATAAACAGCAGGCATCACTCCTTTCATCTGAGCACTATAGCGTGGGGCCGCGGGGCGGCCGCCCTGCTGCACTAATGGAACTCGCCCAGGGAGCTGCCCCGCGCCGGGATGCTCCTTCCCAAAGCCAACTGCACGGCGCTTGCAACCGGCTAAAAGTGTTTTCTCTCTGCCTTCCTCTCCTAGGAATGAGATGGAGAGACACTTCCTGGAGCTGCTGCAGTTTAATATCAATGTTCCTGCCAGTGTTTACGCCAAATACTACTTCGATCTTCGCTCCCTAGCAGATGACAATAACCTGAGCTTTCTGCTGGAGCCGCTTAGTAAAGAGAGAGCACAGAAACTGGAGGTAATGGTCTGGGAATGGGGAGCCGGGGGCTCTGTGTCGTGTGCAGGAAGAGCATCTGTTGCTAATCATATCAAGTGGTGGCTAGGAAAGCTAAAAAGCTTTTAGATTAGTGTATTACAGGCTAATTTAACCTTTTTATAACTGCCGTTAGCACTTTAAAACCATGTCTCCTAGACTAAGCTAATATGCTGGGGAAAGAGCAGAAGAGAGATTAGGGAAGTCTGTGCAGCAGCTCACTAAATAAAATGGATGTTATTTCGGGATCTGTAGTTCAGACAGGCTCCTTACGAGTGAAAAGATTAGTGGCATATGTAATGGATTGTCTGTCCCCTGGTCACAGTCTGTATGAGACAGTCACACTCAGGCCTTTCTAAGTACTCCCAGCTGAGGCTTTCCCACTGCATCCCCCTGCACAGCTGCCTTCGGACGGAGCGAGAGCCCTGGCTCTGCTCATGGTTTATTCACCTCGTGGTTTAAGAAACCATTTGTGTGGGGACAGCTGCAGTAGGTTTCGTTTAACAGCTTGTACAGCATTACCTTTCTGAAGAAATGTTGCTTTAAGTTCAGCTTTGGATTCTAAGCAATACCTGGAGTGCCCAGGGGAGCAAAAATGCAGGTTGTTACTGGCCTCTTTTGGGGAGATGGAGAAGTTACCTGTCCCAGGTAACTGGGACCTGTCCTCAGGTGCAAAGGCTCACTTTAAGCAGCCTTAACTTTTGCAGCATCACTCTCTCCTGCTCCTTGCTGAGTATGTGCAAGACATTACCCGGATTCCCAGGCAAAGCTTCCTGTGGGATCAAGGCAGCCATTCATCCAGGTTTAACTGAGGACCACGCATGAGGTTTTGCAGCCCTTTCCCCAAAGGCGTTAATGCTGCCAGGGGTACCCTGGCACCCCGGCCCCTTCCACACAGGAGACTGCAGGGTCCTTCCTTACACTGTGCTCCTGTCTGCCCCGGTGTCCTGGCCAGGTTTTTTGTTTTGTCCCAGAGGTACTTGAGCTTCTGGAACATGCATATTCCCTCCCGGCTGCCGGCACGCTGGGTATGACGTGCCCAGGAATTGCTCTGCTTAAAGCCAAGCAGGGCAACTTCTGCTTTCTCTCACCCCTGCTACTCGCACTTTAAGCTAACACTGTCACTGGTTGTAAATGTGGCTGTAGGGCAGTTCATATTCCACAGGAAGTTGTTTACTGGACTGTTCTGTGCCCAGGCAGAAGTGGATGATTTACAGAATGTGAGCCCGCTTGGTTTTGCCTTTGCTAGTACTTGGGGGGCTGATATTGGGGGAAAAAAACACAAGTAATTTTCAGTGCAGTGTGCGATTTGCCATAACGTACTTACTAATACATGTATATAGGGCATTTGGGGTTTAATTCTAAAACACATGCTAAATACTGTGCCCATTTGCTGCGCTTTTTTTTAAGCCTGCCTTTGAGTTCAGAAGCACAGGAGCAGTCGATAGGAGCCTGTGTGTGAGAGTGGATTAGTATTCCAGGCCTGGAGACTGATTTACACCATATGGGCGGCAGGGGCTAAATATGTCAACGCAGGTTGCTCTGTGATTGATGCAGCAGCATTAAAACAGGCTGCAGAGTCTGTCCCACCCTTGCAGCAGGAGCTGCTGCAGCCAGGGGCTCCCGAGCGCCCAACGCGCCTCCCCGGGGCAGCAGGAATCAATGTAAATAATTATTTTAAAGCACACTCAGGAGTTTATTCGTGCTCGGAGCGCCCGTCACCTTTTGAACCTGCTGCACACTGGGCTGTGCTCAACGGGTGCTGCCTTACAGGGAGGTGGAGGCTCTAGCTGATTGCAGGACTGCCAAAGTTCAGCTGCTGGCGGGTGGTAAATTATTAATGGCAGTAAATGGCCCCAACTGCAGTTTGGTGCAGCCTCCTCTTGCTGGTGTCCTTATTTATTTGCACTGATAGTGCGTGGAGGCTCCCATGAGGAACAGATCTTGCAGGTGAGAGCAGGGCGTATTTTCTGGCATGTCCCTAGGATTTAAATAACAAGGCTGGAAACTGGAATAGCTGCACAGAGCAAATGCTGCTTGCACAGCTGAACGAGTAGAACTGGAGCAGCAGCTACATACTGAGTTGTGCCTTGTGAGGGCAAGAGGGAGGCCTGGCAGAGCCTGGGCTGTGGTGGCCTTACCTGCTGGCCACTGCGCTCGAGAGCTTCCTCCAAGTGCCCAGCCCCTTCTAATGTGTGTGTTTTTTTCTTGTATCTGCCCCCAATTTCCAGGCTATCTCCCGGCTCTGTGAAGATAAATACAAAGACTTGTCAAAAGCTGCTATGAGACGCTCTTTCAGTGCTGATAATTTAGTTGGTATCCGCCGTTCTAATGCCATCCTCTCCTGAGGAGAGAGAAAGGTGCAGCACCACGAACCAGCATCCCTACGCCCCGGAGGAATCCACCACTCCATGCACACGAGCCAGCAGTGATGGTGTCTTCCAGCGAGAGGAGGAGAGCAGGGAAAAACCAGCCAAGGGAGCCCAGGGCTTAAGGAGATCCTCAGTGCAAAAAATGAGACCTTTGTCAAAGCAAACTCTCCTCCTTTAAATGTATCCAGAGGTGCAAAACCAAACTTTTCTCAGTCTCTCCCCCACAGATGTTTGCTTACTATGTAGGCCTATAGCTGTGAACTCTTGAGATTTTTAATAATGAGTAGTTTTAAATTTTAGAATTGAAACACTAACAAGGTGACTCTAGTTACAAGGTTCTTCCCTCCTCTCCCCAGCCAGCCAGAACTTCACTGCCTTTGTCCTTTGGGTCAGTGCAGTGTTAACAAAAACAAAACATGGGACTCCTAACAAATTACAAAGCCACTCTGGAGCTGAAAAACTGTAGCATAGACAAGTGTTGACGGCTTTTCCCTGGTTTGGCTGCTAAAAGCTGCTATTATTGGTGATCTGTTCCTAACCAAGAAGCTGCCTAGCAGGAAAGAATCCTATCTCTGCAGCAACAACTTAACTCCCCTAGGGATTGTCGAAAAACTTTGGATGTTTTGACTGCGAGCAGAGAAATGGCTTTACGTATCGTTAAAATATATAGGGTCCATGCTGCATTTCTTGTGAATTATGGTGCTTCTCTCGTTTTCTGATACTCTTGCTCTGGAAGAGTTGCATTCTGTTTATTTTTTTTCTGAGACGCTGAATGAGAAAGTCGGTCTGGAAGCGTGGTCCCCATGCAGGCAGCGCGGCCGTGCCGTGGGGAGCGGCGTGTGCAGCACCGCTAGGTGCAGTGCAGTTCCCACAGCTCGTGGTGGTGTGCGTCCATCCCGCCCCTCCGGGATTTGTACGTCCCGGGAGGGATTCATAGCGAGACAGCAGTGCGTTTGGGAATGCTGAACTACCTGCCAGGGTAGATAGAGAAATCAATTGTGTTCAATTGTGTTTAATTATCAACAATATTTCCATAAAACAGATTTTTTTTTTTTTGAAGTGAAGTTTTGCCTTGTGCAGCTACTCTTCTTCTTGAGGCTTTGGGTTTTGCTGTTTCTGAGGCTTTGGAGCAGAGCGCACTTCTAAAGCTCTGAAACCGAGCGCTGAACAGGATAAGTATTATTAAACTCTTCCTGTTCCACGTCTTTGTAAGATCCTCCCCTCTGGGATCCAAGCAGCTTCCAGGCCGTGTGTCCTGGGAGCAGGTGTCGCTCAAAGTGGCACCGTTCTCGTGCCCTTCCCGCCAGGGTCCGGAGGCGTTTGCGGCGCAGCCGTCCCGCTGCCCTGGGTGGGAGGTGCCCACGTGCGCTATCCGTGCGGCCGCGCTCACCTGCTCCCGTGAGGCACAGGGCGTTTATGGCAGGCACGGGCCCTGGCGCTCACACCCATGGAACGGGGCGCTGCGGCTGCTGATCACTACTCAATTCTGAAAATAATGCTACATCTTCAGGTGGTTTTTCCTTTCTCATGTTTGTATTAAAAGAAAAGCTAATAAACTCTATTTTAAATAAAGTGGAGGGTGAGGTGTGTGCTCTGGCTCAGCAACAGGCACCCTGTGGGGCTGCAGACACTGCGTGTCCGTGCTCTGCTGTTCCCACTTACCCCTTGATCCCCATAACTAATTGCTGAGGGGCTCTTTGCACTTAACTGGCCTGCAAGGCTGGCCCGCCCTTAAGGAGGTGACCTGCCTGCCTGGGAGGCCTCTTGGAGGCCCAGGAGCTTGGAAAGGAGGGAGCAGCTCCCGGTGGGACAGGGCTGGGCTGGGCAGTGCGGGCGGGCCGGCAGTGGGGCCAGCAGGTCCCTGAGGGGCTGCCTGAGGACACGGCTCTGCTGTTCCCCGCACCCAGGGCTCCGTGTTCTGTTCCCAAGGCCTTTCCTGGGAGAGCTACCTGAGAGAGGGCTTGGCTGCCGCCGGGGCAGCACTTCAGCCTGGGAATAAACGTCAAGCAGGGCGCTCCCGGGAACCGCCCGGGCCTCGGAGCGGGCGGCAGGGGTCGCCAGGACCCCCCTTAGGGTCCCAGTGCTCCCCGACCGGGACACGGGACACGGGCACCTTCCCTACGGCAAGGGGCTGCGCGCACGGGGCCCCCCGCGCGGCCCGGCCCGGTTCCTGCTCCCCAGCAGCAGCAGCCGGTGCCGGCCGTGCCTTACCGCAGTGCTGGGTGACACGCAGCCCTTACCGCAGTGCTGGGTGACACGCAGCGCCAAGGCCGGGCCCGCGCCCTGGCTCACCCGCCTTAACCCCTTGGGCGCTTAAACCCGCGCGCGGCCGCGTCCCGCCCGGCGCGCTCCAAGGGCAGCGCTCGAGCCGGGCCCGCGCCCCGGCTGCCAAACCCAATCATAAAAGTTATCGGTTAATCCCGGCTGTGCCGGGTGCCACCTTGGGCAGCCCCGCGTGGGCTCGGCCCCGCGCGTGGGAGCCGCCGCACACGCAGCCACGCACGCCCCCCCGCACCCACTGTATTGCCGGTACCCACCACGTGCAGGCGGGAGCAAAGACAACACCGCACACCTTATTTTTTTCCTCTTTTTTTTCTTTTTTTTGTTTTCTTCCTCATAAATAACTAGTCTCTATACTTTGGATAGAATTTCTTCAGCTTTTCACAAAATATAACACAGTTATTTAAACAACGCGGAGCAGCAGGAACCGCGAGGCAAAGGGAGGACGCGGGATTTGGCCCCGGTGCGGCGGCGCCGGACGCTCCGCAGCCCCCGCGCCGGCCGCGGGGTGGTTGTGTCAACCCAGCCGCCATCAGGGCGGAACGCGGCTTTTCCTGCAACAGTTCGTCTCGGATTAAAAAAATAATAATAAAATAAAAGCTTTACACGGTTATTTACATTTTAACAAAAAAAAGAACAAAGGAAAAACAAAACAGAAAGGAAAAGAAACCCCACTTTGACGTGGTGGCACTCGTTGCATTGCACGAGAGTGCCGGGCTGTATCTACACAAGGCACTATATGACTATAGACGGAGGTGCCCGGCGAGGCTCAGCCCGGGGGTTTTAATGCCCTGGATTCGCACCGAGTCGCGCTGCCCATCCCGGACCTGTCCGCAGCGCTGGCACCGGGGCTGCGCTCATGGAGCGGGGCATGGGCACCCCAGGGGCTATAGGCACCTATGGGCAGCACGGGCAGTGCCTATAGCCCCCGGGGTGCCTGTGCCCCACTCCTATGGGCAGCGGCTGCGGCTGCGATCCCGCCGGAGCCTCCCTGCTGGTCCCCCCTGGACCCGCACTGCCCCTGAAAAAACCTGGTGCCTCCAGCGGGGCCGGGGCCGCTGGGTTCCAGCCGCCAGTACCGAGTCCCCTCCGGAGGCTGGAGAAGGGCCATGGAGCAGCCCGGCTGCCCCCTCCACACACACACGGCCCCCTCAACACAATGCAAGGCAACGTAACGCAAGGCCGGGCTGCCCGGCCCCACCACCCTGGACACGATCCCACAGCGCCTGGTCCTGCTCCCGCAGTGCAGGCGGCTCCGCAGGCCGGTCCCCGCGCGGCGCCACCAGCTCCCGCGCGGCTCCCGCTCGGCTCCCGTTCCCGGAGCCCCTTCCCGTTGCTGCCGCGTCCCTCACGCAGCGGGGCTCACGCGCCTCCCTCCCGTCACACGTGGGACAAGGGGACCTGCTTGCGGCAGGGGCCCAAGCCGGGCAGCGCGGCGGCGGCGGGCAGCGCCGGGCTGGCCTCGCCGCACACGGAGGCACCCGCCGCCTTCCTGGCGCGGCAGCAGCGCGCCGTGAAGCGCCGCCACGAGCCCAGCGTCTTGCCCGACCAGATCCACACGCCCGACGTGATGCCCACCACGAGGCACATGAAGTACTTGAGCATGAAGACGGCGTAGTCGGGCCTGGGGCGCTGCGTGTCACCCGGGCACGAGCAGCTCTGCGCCCGCTCCCACGCCTCCCGGTTGTGCTGCTCGTAGATGTAGCAGGCGATGACGATGGTGGCCGGCACGGTGTAGAGCACCGTGAAGATGCCGATGCGGATCATCAGCTTCTCCAGCTTGTCCGTCTTGGTGCCGCCCTGCTTGATCACGCTGCGGATGCGGAACAGCGAGACGAAGCCGGCCAGCAGGAAGAGGCTGCCCGTGAAGAGATAGACCACAAGCGGCGCCAGCACGAAGCCCCGCAGATTCTCCAGGCTCTGGTTGCCCACATAGCAAACGCCGGCCACCGGGTCGCCGTCCACAGAGCTGAGTGCCAGCACGGCGATGGACTTGGCGCTGGGGATGAGCCAGGCAGCCAGGTGGAAGTACTGCGCGTAGCCGGCGATGGCCTCGTTACCCCACTTCATGCCGGCAGCCAGGAACCACGTGAGGGACAGGATGACCCACCAGATGGAGCTGGCCATGCCGAAGAAGTAGAGCAGGAGGAAGACTATGGTGCAGAGCGCGGGGCCCGTGGTCTCGTAGTGCACGTGGTGGTGCTCGGCGTTGCAGGCCACGCTGGCGTGTCCCGCCACGAGCCGCACGATGTAGCCCACGGACACAAAGAGGTAGCAGGCGGAGAGGAAGATGATGGGGCGCTCGGGATACTTGAAGCGCTCCATGTCGATGAGGAAGGTGGCCACGGTGGTGGAGGTGGAGAGGAAGCAGAGGATGGACCAGAGGCCGATCCAGAAGGTGGCGAAGGTCTTCTCGTCCTGCGTGAAGTGGGGCTGGTAGCAGGGCATGGCGCAGTTGGGCACCTGCCCCGTGCGCACGCGGTTGAAGAGCGGGTGCGACTCGTGGGCGATGGGCACCAGGGGCGCCCTGCAGCGGCAGCGGGCGCAGTCGGGCGCCCCGGGGCGCTGCACGCCGGGCAGCGCGAGGCTCCGGCCT
>JAUBOD010001029.1:1463860-1474532 GCA_032353885.1 Nothura maculosa | reverse complement strand
ATTTATACATGTTAATAAGATCCTCTCTCAGCCTTCTCTTCTCTAAGCTGAACAGGCCCAACTCACGCAGTCTCTCCTCGTACGAGAGGTGCTCCAGTCCCTTCATCATCTTTGTTGCCCTCCGCTTGATCCTCTCTAGAAGCTCCACATCCTTTGTGCTGCTGCAGTGCATGCGAGTGCTCCCAAGGGATTTTTCCAGCCTTTTCCCGGGCTGATTCTGCAGTTTGGTTGCTTACCTGCACACTTGAAACTCTGAACGGTGAGCCCCCTCTCCAGCGACAGGGTGGTGAGGATGCTCAGGAAGCTGGTGGTCACCGACTGGCGCTTGCTCTTCCTCAGCTCCTTCCCGGAAGGCCGATCTCCGGCTTTGTTCCTAAGCGTGACTTGCAGGTCCTGACCCAAACTCCTGGCAGCGCTGGCTGCCGCTCGCAGCGCCTCCATCCACTCCTGGGCTCTCTGGCGCGTCTCCGCACGGAGCCGGAGGACGTCTTGAGGAAAAATGACCTGAAAGCAGGAGTCACAGCCGTCCTGGGTGTCCGTCTGCACCGACAGGCACACGTCGATGTTGTAGCTCAGCAGAGGGTCTTCGTCGAGCCTACCTGGTTGGAATGCCATGAGATAAGATCTATTCAAGACAAAAGTAAATGCCTTCCAGTTATTCTGGACAGTCAACCTATAGAGAGTCCCTGATTTGAGAATATTTGGGTACTCTTCAGTATTTTCGGTCAAAGTCATGGAGAGGAAAAGCTCCATGGGCTTCTCCAGCAACCCGTTGGTTTGAGGAAGGGCGCTGTTGTTGTCGGGCTTGGGCGCGTTCTCCAGCGTCTCCCGCTGCCTCCCGAACGCCGGCCCGGATGCGCGCGCCGCTTCCCACAGCTTCTGCCCCCAGTCCAGAGCCTCCCAGGAGGAGCCTGCCTTGAGCTGCAGCCGCGAGCTGTCCGAGAGCAGCGCGTCCACCACCTTGGCCTCGGCGCTGCCCGTGAGGGCCACCCTCTGGAAGCGCGCGAGCGGATACAGCGTGGGAAGGGTGGCGCTGCCGCTGCTGTCCAGGCGGTGCAGGCACAGGTCGCACGGGGAGAGCTCGGCGTAACAGCTCTGCCAGTAGCTGTCATCGTCCCTTCGCATTTCGACGTATCCCTTCTTCAGGATGTTTGGAAACGTGGGCTGGTGTTCTGGAAGACACAACGGAAACGGCACGGTTGGTTCTTTTGCAGTGAGTTGTTTCGCACTGTTAGGTCATTTAAGTTCATACATCTCGCGACACATTTGAGTATAATTTGAGTTTTGAGCATAAATATCATTGACAATCTTCACCCCTTAGCCTATCTAGATTCATAAAATACGTGCACCTTTGAGCATACACTCGAGTCAAGTATAGCACTTTTGTATCCAGAAATGTGAGAACCCTTTGCAAGGAAACACAAGCACAGAGAAACAAACCCATTTTCCTGAGATTATCCCAGAGGATAGAGCAGGTCTTCTGGATCTGACATGAGAAGAGCCTGGTATTACCAAGTAAAACATGAATGGCAGCTCCAAAATGCTAAATCCTGCACAAAAGTGACCAGTTTAGCTCTGTGCTGGTGTCTGGATGTCTCTCTCTCAGTGCCTCTAGCAACATCTTTGACAGCATTTTAAACCCTTTTATACTCACGTACCAGACCTACCAGGAGACAGGGAATGCGGATCTGTATCCAATGACAGAGCTTCTCATGGCATTTCGGCAAGACTCAAGATTAAAACGTTCTGCCCAGCTCCATTTACCACAAAGGAGTTTGGTTTATTTATAAGAATCAAGCTTGGGATGAGCAGACACGACCGATTTATGCATTTATTTTGAAAAGGAGGATGGCCAGTCTCAGACACACGTTAAATTCCCCAGCATTTCAAATGCTTTGGATCAGGCCCTTTCAAAAAATCCTGGCCCAAAGTGAAGTCAAGGAGAATTTTCTTTGTTTTGAGAAAATCTCCCCATGCACAAGTTCCTCTGGACATCAGAACAGTAAGAATTTAAACTGAGCTATTAAAAGAATTTCTGAATTTTAAAACTGTTTCCATGCTAAACTTGTTTCCAATCCAACCTGCACCACTCCTGCCTCTGTTAACACACGTGAACATTGTATTTTCACCCGAGGCTGCACGTGTGGCTTTATATATAACTTCAGAGGAAGTCACTGCTACATTCTAATGACAAATTTAATACTCGGCATCCCCAAGTAACCCAGCACTGAAACAAATCTCACTCCTTTTTGGCTTCTGCTTCACTTTCCTTGCAAGGGAACCTACAATAGGCTTTGAATGACCAATGTAGGGGTTAACAGAATTAACAGAGGAATTCCAGCTTCCCATCACCCAAAGCAGGAACATGGGAGCCATTTGGGAAGGGCTCTTGAAACTGCCTGGCACAACCCGGCCAAACCACAACCAGCATCAATTGACCTTAGGGCACTGCAGCAAATCCAGAGCTGCTTCAGTCAGTGGTGTCTACCCTCAGGCCGACAACGTTTGGAAGAGGGATGCAGTAGATGGCAGCACAAAAGATTTTCCTGCTGCAAAGCACATTGTGGATGACAGAGTTGTCCATTGGGCAAGGGGACCACTAAGAACAGAAAGTCCTGGCTAGCTCCTCAGGGAAGACCAGCCTGAAGTATTTACAAGGATTAAGCAGTTAAGTTCAAGTCAAAAACATACATGAGCATTAACATAGAGTGTGGCTACACTTAACGTGAACATGTAGGCCTGGGGCAAGCAGTGAAAAACGGGGCAAGGATGTTGGTTTCTAGCCATGTTTGCAGCAAAAACGACACCTTTAGGTCTAGGTCTCCAGGGCAGGGGTTTTGTTGGGCCACTCCATCCTCGGCTTGCTCACTTAGCCCACACATACCCAGAATGCAGACTCTATTTAACACCATGTTGAAAATGCTCTGTACTTTATCTATGAAGATTTCCTGCAGAGATCACAAAAAAGCATAATAATAATTAAAAAGAAAATCACTACTTTGACACTAGGTCTGAAAAGGTTCAAAAGAAGTCGCTCTAACTATCCCTTGCAGACAAATAAGCTACTCAAGTGCATTTTGGCTAAATGTGAAAACTGAAAGCTCACTCTATAACTCAGAATGGCTGAGAAAAAGCCTGCTTTGCTCCCTCAAATGCATAGATACACACAGAGCCGCGCGCACGCTAAAAGGGAACCAATTTCGCTCCCCGCACATCTCTGGCCTGACATTCATTAGTATTTCTGTGCTAACTCAAAAGCCATTAATTTCTCTGAAACCCACACTAATCCCTTTGTAGTGCAGATAATGGAGAGCCATTCTAGAGCCATCTTCCTTTGCTATTAATCCAATCAGGGAGGCAGCGCTGCTGCGCTCCCTCGCTTCCATCAGGTACAGATGACAGCTCAAGTTGCTCCGTGCTAAGACCAACTCGTGGCCTTCCCCAGGCCCCCCTTTTGCCAGCAGGCAAAAAGGGGGGGCCTTTGGATTCCCTTTGTTGGGTTAGGGCAGAACCAGCCCCTCTCCCTGCTTCCCTCTTCCCTTGCAGATCGGCCCCACCAGGTCCCGCTGCGCACAGGACAAAGCCAGCAGCCACCTTGGTTAATATTCCAATGTCTCCTTTTGTTCAGGTGAGGCTGGCAGAGAGGGGTCACATCCACACGCATCCATGCACTAAACACACACACCTTGCAGCCCTCTGCTTCTTTATCTCCTTGATGTGCCCTGTGCCAGATAATACCTTTCCACTCGGATACTAAGTGCTCCCTTTCCCTGCGTCCACCTTCCAAAGAGAAGCAGCATCTTTTTTCTTCCTTCCTGCAGAGACGGGCAGAGTAAATTGAAGAAGAGTAAATAAAAAGATGGGAAATAATCAGAGTAAATGGCCCACACCTGAGCCATTTGGAGTTATAATTTCAAGCGGGGAGGGGACAGGAAGCAGAGGGAACAAAGGGAGATGCAGCAGCTGAGGACGGGCCGCGTGTTCCCTCTGCTTCCACCCTCTGTCTTGGGAGCTCCCGCCGCATCCCCAGGCTGGGTGGATTTACCTGGAGTTATGGGCACATGGGAATCCCCACGTGCAGCCCTGCTCACAGCAGCCAGCCCACAGAACAGGCTGCAAGGTCCATGCAAGGGAACAGTCTCCACACACTCCCACTTTCAACGCGGGTTGAAGACTTGGCCCTCAGCTCCCCGGGGCTGGGTGAGGGATGAACGGCTGCTCGGCCGGTGCTCCCGGCATCTGTGGGACCTTCCTCCCCAAAAACAGCCTTTGTTCCCCCATCTTCCTGCCTGGCTCTGCAGCTGCACCTTTTTCAGGCAGGTGCATTGGGTGTCCCTCCTTTCCCCAAGCAATGGGATTGATATTTAGCAACAAATTCCCAGCAGTTGGCTCTCCCCACAGCCAAGTCTGGCTTAGTCTCCCTGTGCCACCTCTTCTCAAGGGACCTTTACAGGAACAAAACCTTTTAACTAGGTAGCACTTTGCATGTACTTACAACAACTACTCCATTTTCATTCTCAACAAAACCTTTTAACTAGGTAGTGCTTTGTATTTACTTAGAACAACTACTGTATTTTCGTTCTCTTTAAGCTCAGCAGAGGCAAAGCCTGATTTGAAATGTCAAACTTGGCAAGGTCTTGATTTTAGATTTGTCCATGATTGGCAACGCTGGGTTAGCTTTTCTTTTCCTCCTCACTTCATACAATAGTTAGCCATGGTAAATGCCAATATCTACAGAGAAACTGCACTTCTCTCCTGGAAGCACTGGATTTATGCTCTCATGTGCTCCATCCGCAAGTGGGAAGAACAAAAATCTTCAAAAAGCAGGAGAGACTTGAATGTGCTTGGAAAAGCCATGGTGGTTTAGGTGATTTTGGTATAAACTCACTCATTCCAAGAGAAGGAAGGAAGGCAGAAACACGAGGACATCAGTGAGGGGAAAGCCCTGCACAGCGCAGGAGACCTGCAGACCTCACGGCTGTCTTGCTGCAGCTGCTGGTGTCACTGACCCCAGCTGCACGGCTCTCCCCTGCTCCTTCTACAAGCAATAAATCCAGTCAAAGTACCAAGCCCTTAGGATTCCCCTCACCAGCTCACAGGCAGGGTCCCCCCAGCCTCATCCTTTCTGCAGAGCACAGCACTCGTGACGGCAGCTGGATGAGGTGGAATCCGGGCTTCCTTATGGCACGCAGGGCTATGCAGCAGATAAAGGCTCCCTGAAGTCCATGGGATCCCTGGGATGGGGGAAGCAGCCCCAAAGAGGGATTCCCCAGACCTCGAGGACCTCTGCTCACGGCGTCACAGCGCTCCCAACGACCCTACCTGGATGCTGCCCAGATAACAGGCTGGCTGAGCATGAGCATCGCTGCTGCTGGAAGGACACGGGGCTGCTGGGGGCTCCCGAGCTCCCGGGCTCTGCAGGCACAGGAGGAGCCCTGGGAAAGGGCTGTAGCACCCGCACACCCAGGGAGCACAGTCTGTGTGACTGTCCAAGGTGACTGCTCACATATTGTGCCTTAATGATCTGGGCAGGCTCGCGCTGGCTACGGCAGGAACAGGTCTCTGGCTGCAGCCCCATGGCCACACATGCACATTCCACCTCCAGTTTCCATGCAGCTTCCTCCTTTACCAGCTCCATGTGTGCCTCTGGAGGGCCCCAGATGGGGCACTGCCACCAGGGGCTGACCTTCTGCCCAAATCCTTCCTCTCTCAGCGCCTGGAAAGGATCCAGCTCCACTCTAGTTGCCTTATGAGAAGGTGAGCAGCAGGAAAAGACAAACTCAGTAATAAACATGCTATGAAGACGAGGAACAAACCTAACGGTGAGGAGCCAGTGCTGCAGCAAGCTCGGGGCTCTAAGGGACCTCTGCAGGCTGCGGGGGGAAGTTCTTCCCCACGACAAGGAACGCAGAGGGGTCCAAGCTGCTCTCAGCACCTCACAGTCCTTGGTTCAATGGTCCTTAGGGCCTTGCAGTCGATCCCCCAGCGGGCCCAGGCCACCAGGAGCCCTTGGGCCACCACAGCCGCCACCAAATCACGGCTTGAAACGACCCTGGCCGGCCAAGCGCGTGAGCAAGCCCGGCAATGCCGAATGACTCACACCAGCAGCTTAGGGCCTCGCTCCGGATATTTCTTACTATAAATAATTACCCCGCTTCCCCCAGCCCTTCTGCTCTCCTGAGGGCAGGATATGGAAACTGGGTCAACAAGCTGAAGCCTCCGACACAGCCAGGGCACCCGTGCTGACCTGCATGGCACGACACCTGCCAGCTCCTCTGTGGGCACATGGACATGCCCCGTCCTGGGCGTTTAACCACAAACAGCCCACAGAGTCACAGAATGGTTGCGGGTGGAAGGAATCTCTAGAGATCATCCAGTCCAGCCCCCTGAACACGAGGGGCCAGAACACAAGGCACCCAGTCGCATCCAGGTGGGTTTAGAAGATCTCCAGAGCAGGAGCCTCCACAGCCTCCCTGGGCAGCCTGTGCCAGGGCTCGGGCCCCCTCACAATGAAGTTCTTCCTATCTTCCTAACTGCTAGGCCAGGTTTTTATAACCAGTGCCCTCTCACCACACGTATCATCTTCCCCAACCCTCTGGGCTTTTCTGGAACTCCTTCATTAAGCCATGCCATTATTTAGATTATAAAATCATTGTGGCACAAGCTGTTCTTCTTTCCCCTAAGCGCACGGTTCCCTTCTGGCATCTACCAAATAAATCACGGACAGGGAGACACCAGCTCAGCCTTTCCAAAGGCATGAGCAGAGTCTCTCCGAGCGAGACGGTCTGGGAAAGGAAAAGGAAGAAGCCTCGTTTGCTGAAACAAGTGCCCCACGTGTCTCGCTGGAGATGCCTGCGTCAATCTGATAACAGGACTTCCTCCATCCCCTACAAAGCTGGCAGAGATGCACTAATATCGACAGGCACACATGGGATGCTCAAGTGTTTGCTAATTGTTTATGAATCGAATAGCTAATGTTTCTTAATGAAATAGAGCAGAGCTTGCAGGAAAGCTTTGTATACTAATAGCTCTCTTCAATAATGTGTATATATATATATATATATATACATATAATAAAAACTGCCTTTTTAGGACTTGCCATTCTTCAAATAGCTTTACCACTCAAAAGTCTTTCAGCTTAGGATAAGCAGGTAGGGAAATGACCAGAAATACACCACAAGCACCAACGCTTTTTACCTGAGCCAAGCCGAATAAAGCAGGAATAAAACGTAAAGCAAATAAAGTTTCTCACACTGTGAAAGAAGAGGAGTTGGGATAACTTTAAAAACGGGTCCCTAGATACACAAACGGGAAGAAAGCTGAAGTGGAGATAAGGGAGTTGTGCCAATGGCCACCACCTGGGGAGCCTGGGCTCCCCTCCCTCGCACAAGCGAGCCCTCCTTGGGGATGACATTCCCGAGCCGAGGCGCGGAGCAGCTGCGGTGCCCACCTGTGTTTCCCTGGAGGTCCGGGCGCGCCGCCAGCGCCAGGTAGGAGAGCAGGGCGCAGCCGGCGTGCGGGGCGGGCGGCTGCCGCGCGGCGCCCGCCAGCAGCGCCGCCCAGTCCACGCGGCTGGCGTCCGAGCGCGAGCGCCCGTGGCCCGGCTTGAAGGCGGCCGCCTCCGCGCTGGGCGCCAGCAGGTCGTTCACGGAGCGCGGCCGCTCCCGCCGCCGCTGGCACAGGGAGAAGAGGTCGAGCGCCGTGGTGCTCACCTCGGCCGCCCTGCCCCGCCGCGCTTCCAGCTGCTCCCAGCACCGTTCCCTGGAAGGGAACGGCGCCGGCGCTTTGCTTTCCAGGAGCCCGTTCTTGCAGCCATCCCAGAGGAGGCCGCTTTTGGCCAAGGAGCTGACGTTCCTCAGGTTCCTGCTCTCGGTTAGCTGATCGAATACCTCGTGCCCAACCAGCTCGGGGACGTCCTGCACGCCAAACACCTCCGAAGGCTGCACGATCTTATCAAGCTTCGCATCAAAACTATTGAAAAAGTCCTCGGTGACTTCCAGGGCAGGGCTGATATCATCAACCTCGAGAGCCTCCATGTTCGGCGCTGCCAGCGGCACCGAGCAGACCCTGCATGAACATCCAGGCCGAGAGCCGCTTCACATGTGCCCTGGCCACCCCGTTGACTTGGAGATGGGACAAATGCATTCGCCAGGCCAAGTCTTCCGTGGTAGAAAAGGAACCAAAGCAGCTCTTGTCTTCAGACACAACACAGTATGGACCAATTCAGTTGGTTAGAGTTGAGCACGACTCCAATCTCCAGGGATTAAATTCACAGAGACAGAGAGGGCCTGTAAAGCAGAGCAAAACATTATTTTAACAAGAGCCTCTTCCCACAGAAGGCTGTTTAATCATATAACTCTTCCCATAGTCCTAGCCCCCTTTCTCTCTCAATTTGCAACTGCATCAGGATATCCAGTAACTGTTTTTGGTCTGTGTTGTTCAATGTGCAGGTTGTCACTTGGATGGGAGGCTGCAGAGAGGAGCTTGGGCACTGAATCAAGTGGAACCACAGGGATAACATTGATTAACCAAGAAGCTTTGGAGAGCTGCACTCCATGTGGGATTGATCAACACTGCACATGCAGCCACCTAGGGAACGTCGCACACGTTCCCAAGAGCTGGTAAAGAAAAAATAAAAATAAGGGGCAGCAATACAAGGCAGCCAGCCCTGAAGGGTTTAGGAGTACTTTTCCTCATGGATTGCTTGCATTCCCACGCTCAGGGGACTGACGAGGGCCTTGGCAGCAGCTCCTTCCCTACCTGTCTGTGTACCAATATCTGCTTCTTTCGGACCTTCTTTCGGCAGCGTCGCTAGGCACCTGTACAAGGTGCTGCAACAATCAAAGTCCTTGACACCTCCCTCGAGCAAAACAAAACCCATCACCCTCAGAACCACCAGAGAACTGCATGTCTTTACTTCCAAAAAGCTGACCGCAGTGGGAAGCGGAGAGGAAAAGAAAGGCTTCCAGGCTGGGACCAGGGCTGCAGGTCTCACCACGGATCTCATCACTGGCTGCTCTCTGACCAGCCCTGATGCCCTCTCCTCTTCCCGCTGACCTGAAGCTTCCCCCACGGCTCTGCCATGCTGCAGGAGGTGCAGAATTGGCATCAGAATGATAAAACATGCAAATCCTTGAGCCCTGGGGACCGGTCCTTTGCTAGCTGGTCTCACTGCAGCTCACGGCGCCTACAGCCCAGACACGCAGCACAAGCCGAAGGTGTGAAGATCCCTGTCCCACTCCTGACCACATTAGCCCTGGTCCCCACAACAGGGAGGCTGCATTAGCTCAGCCCTCTGCCTACATTAATATGCTTTTCATGGAACTAATTAGCCTGGGCAGGGCTGGTAATTAGCAGCTCATTAGCTTGTGAGTGCTGCTGAAGTGCTATCAGGACCCATATAGATTTATGCTTAGCAGGAAAAAACATCAATTAAGCAGCATGAAACACAAAATATTTGTATACAAGGTTCCTGAGGGCAGAACAGCCCCTTTGCCTTGCTCAGGAGGGAAATGCACCACCTAAGCAGTTTGAAGGGGCAATTTTTTTGCTATCGTGAGCCAAAGGAGACCGATGCCACCACCACCCCACGAAGAGGGCACAGGGCATGAACCAGCCCTCCACCACCAGCAGGATTCATATCACCTGAAACGCAGCATCTCTGGAGGAAGGGCAGCAGCTGGGGCTACCGTGTCATGCTCTGCCTCAGGTCTCACCTTGTAAAGCCTGACGGGATGGTTTGCTATGGAATAACTGCAAGCAATGTGTTTTCAGGCCCTGGACCACAAGCCAAGGCCTCTCCTGGGCTCTGACAGGGCTTGCATGTAGGCAGAACACAGCAAAGAGCAAGCTAAGATGGGCCAAGGCCCATGATGTGACACAGCACATCCACTTACCCCATCTCGAAGGCAAGGAGAGCATTTAAAAGTTGCAAAATTGCTTCACACATTCACTCGAATAAACAGCACCCTGACTTAATCATAGGGCCAAGAGCGGGGGCAGAGGCTGCTCCGAATAGAGATGCCGCACGGAGAGGCTGCAGGAGCAGCCCTGCTCCCGAACCCCCAGAGCAGCAGCCGGTCCAGAAGGGCTCCTGACACACCACGGACACAGACACATTTCAGGGGAAGACTTTCAGTGCTGGAGGACATAACGTTGCTGTGTTCTTGACTCGGAATCATTCGGGAAGGTAGGAAGGAAGGGGGGAAAATCCGCACTCACATTTAGCAGGTTCATTTTGGAGAGCTCCTGGTGCCCGCAGGTTTCCTGGATCCTGTGACACCGGCTCTAACCAGCGTTACGCAGACAACTGTGGCCTTCCAGCAGCACAGAATGACCTCACGTCCAGCAAGATGCTGAATCACGAGGTCATGGGGAGATGACAGGCCCCTGCGTCACGGGGCTCACAAATTGCAGCTCCTTTGCTGGCCCTGCTCAACAAACGTGTGCAGGATGACCCCAGCGGGGCCGCTTGTTCCCTCCCTACAGAGGAATTGCTAGGGCAGTTGTGCAGTATGTACCCTCCAGCATGGGGATTCTGCCACCACGGGTTCTCCAGGAACACCATTTTCTTACGTTTCTACATGGCATTTTCCTACATTCTCTTTCAACGACTGCACAAGGGCCTTTGCTTTTGATTGGGAGCCAAACAAAAGCAAACTTTGCTATGGCA
>JAUBOD010001029.1:1426247-1440888 GCA_032353885.1 Nothura maculosa | reverse complement strand
AAGCCTTTATTGCTGACTCTTGTCTGAGTATCACTCAGCTGATAGTCAGCTGGCAAGTTATTAAACAACAAAGTTTTGAGTTTTTTCAGAAAAAAAGCAGAACATTTCACCATCTCATGCTGCTTGCATATAATATATTATATGTCACCTTATAGATGTTTATAATGTTACATCTGAAAGGTAACACGTGTCTTTGTGAGGCCAGAGACCTCCAGTGTCTCTTAGGATACTCTGGCAATAAAATTAAATATATTTGATTTACCCATCTAAAGGCATTTCTGATGCTGTTGAGGCCCTATAGCTCAATGGAAAAAGTTATTCAGTAGTAATAACTGCCCCATCAAAAAACAAAGTCATCTACTCCAAAAGGAAAGGGTAGATAAAAGAGTAAGCATGGAACACGAAGCTTCTCTCAAGTCTCTTTTGACAATTGCCATTACTATTTAAAAAGTTTTTAAAACTAGTTTAAAATGCTTAAAAATAATTTTCCTTAGAGAATATGAACCAAAACCATATATATATGGTGTGTATATATATATATATAAATATATATAAGGGTCCATAATTACCATTTCTGTTCTTTTTTTTGCAGACTCTAAAGCAATGCCGGCACACCAAGAATATTAGTTAACCTCCAAAAGATATTACCTACCTTGCTAATGAGAATTACGCTGTCCGACTTTGTGATATCTTTTGTTATCACCTGTCCATAGTAAAATTTTTCCATTTTGGAGCTATTGGTTATTCTCACTATTGATCTTTTAGACCATTTTTCAAAAAATTTCACACTCCTGAAAAAGAAGTAATACACTTTTTTTCATAAAAAATGAACTGCCTGACAATGAACTTGCTGAAGAACATCTTTAACTGTGAATTTATTTTTTATTTTTGGCAGTTGTATCTCATAAGCCCTAGGCCATGGCTCCTAGAAACAATAAATCCAGTTCTAGGTTGGTCAGTGTCTTTTTACAACTGCCATTGTTTCATGATGTAAAGCAAAGCATTCAGTGACAGTTCACTTTCCCAGATCAAGTTGACAAATTTTATTAAAGAGTACTTTAGAATATATATTATATATATATATATAAAATATATGATCTCATGAGACACTTGTTAGAACACGTGAAATATAACAAGGCAATTGTTATAATGCTGTTTATCTATGGTCTTCTCATACTGAGGGAGCTCATGGAACAGATTATACCTTAGCTAAACGGTCAAAAAAACCAAACAAAAGCAAGTGATAATATTTTAAGAAATTACTTGATGAAGTTGTATCGATAGCATAATTCTTCCTGAAGTTCTTTGTCTAACTCATTAGCAAAGAAGTCATCCTTATCTACCACAAATAGCTTTGTGTCTTCCAGACAGATAACTGTCGCCACTCGCCTTGTTCCTTTCAATACAGATACTTCCTTTCACGGTGAGAAGCCGAGAAGGGGGAACAAAACAAAGAGTAACTCAGTTAATGCTAGAAATTTAGCCGTCAATTTTGTAATCCAAACATTGTTCCTAGTAGAGGCCACCAAATGATCCATCTCACCCAATGTCCAGTCTACGTAATCATGATGGCCAGTGCTAGAGTTTTTGTTAGAACACAAATTATGTTCCAAGGAATTTCCCTTCTCCTTGCAACAGAAGGGTAAGTTCTGAAAAGCACAGGAATACAGATCTCATTCCCAAACTCCTCCTACCCACCTCATTTATTTTCCCAGGCGGGAACTATCAGTATTTTTACCACAGAGGCCACTCACCCCAAACTGTGCCCCCTTCTGAAGCACCACAGGATACAGTGCAGTCAAGGTGCTGCTGCCATCCTCATCATCTGTGAGAGCAACACTGCCAAAGTAAATGAAGTAGAAGCTAATGCCGCACTGTCCTTTCTTCAGGATAACTCGCCCACGTTCAAACCTGGAAAACAGAATGGGGCTGGTGTTATCCAGCAGAACCATGATGAATTGGGTTTGTTCTGAGGTGACTCTGGGGCTAAGATATACAACTGTAACAAGGTGAATGAGAGAGCTTGAAAGGCCCAACTAGAACACATCCAGAAATATGGCACTCCTTTCTATCCACAGAATGACTTTTAAACGTGAAAGTTGATCCAAAATCGTTCCCGTTTAGAATATTCAAGGAAATAATTGCTTGCAGTGATCAAAGAGAGAGCATTAAGTATTTGACCATGTGACTTGAGTTCAGATGTAAATTTTCAGCTAAATATATGTGAGACTACCCAAGGAGCCCTATATATCAGCTATGGTTTGCTCACATCCAGTTGGGGAGTAGATGCCAGTGAGAAACTCTCCCATTAGCCCAGTCCATCTCAAGCAGGTTAGTTCTCCCTTCACTCTGAAGTAGCATCTCCTCTTGCACCACTGCACTCCACTGCTTCAAGGCTGTTTGTCACTTGCTAGCAGGAAGTTACCACAAGAGAGCTCCAGATTAAGGCTTATAATCACCAAGAGGAGCAGTCCCAGCTAAAACTCATCTCACAGGGACTGGTAGTTGGTGCTGAAGGAGATATCTCTGGTTAGGTCCCTACACAAGGTAGAGGGGACACAACGTGGTCTGCTGCACACTCTGGCAAAGCATCAACGGCTGTAGTAAGAACTTAAGATTTGACAGAACTTCATACCACTACTTTAGCACTCTATGCCTTAAAAAGGGTCAAGGTACAATTTCTAGGAGAGGATGACTAGAGACAACAGAGTGCAACGCTTAATGCAATTTTTTTATTGCAATTTCAAATATCTCAAAGGCACCTGACTTCTAGTGTGAATTAATATTAGAAAGAAACTAAGAATCTCGTTCATGCATTTTTGAAAATTCATAGCCCTAGCATGTACAAGGCAGCCCATAAGATGCATAAAACACCTCAGCTGTGTTAATGTCATAGCAGTTAACATCTTTGTAAATAGCAAAGAACATGACGTGCGTTCATAAGACCCTTCTGGACTGAAAACATTGCTTACATACTTATCTTTCCACTTCTAGCTGCGAGTTCAGAGCATAAATAGCACTAAGATCAGCTATAATAGAAATGCATAATGCAAAAATAATAATAACCATTCAAAGCGAACCACTTTAGCCAGCAGAAATTGCAGTCTCAAACTGTAACTTCCATAGCTTTCTATCTCCTGCAAGCAGCTCTGTACAAATTTCACTTCCTCTTCTGTTCTCCATTCCGGTCTCTTTCCGGTTATTTGGATCACTCTCTGAGGTAAGTTATCCTGAGAAAACATTCAGTGTCTAGTGAACTAAGAGCAAAAAGTAGAAGCCACAAACATCTTTACACGTGAGAAAAATGAAGTGTCACCTTTAAGAAACATACATGATTAATTCCCAATTTCCCCTCTCTCATTTCGAAAGAAATATCTGTGAGCAAATTGCTCAGATATCTCCAAGACATGAGTTCCCAAATGAGTACAATTGAGTTTAACTAAGTCTGTTAGAAACAGAATGCTAAAACATGATTTTTAGGCCACATTTGTGGCTAATTAGCTGGACCACATGAAACAGTAAGTTGCTTCCCTTCCCCATTGACCAGTATAAAAATCTTTTCCTAAGAGCTTTTAAAAGTGCCCTGTCTGAGGAGAAGGAAGGTAATCTTCTACCACTACATTTCCATTCCCTAAAATGCCTCAACTGTTCTAAGAGCTGCCACCTCATGCAGCCAGGCACTGCTCCATACAGGAGGCACCTCCACCTCCCCTCGTTGGGAAGAGCAGAGCTCCATGAGGCATCGTTGAGAAGATAGGAGCTCTGCTGCAGGCAAAAGCAGCCAACATTTTTCTCAGCAGCTGCAGAAAACTGCATGGTTTTTTTCTGTCCTTCTGCTCAAGAAGTACTGCAGAGTGCATGGTCTCAGCCTCAGGATTTGTCCCTTGCCCAATTACAGCTCAGATTAGAAAGGCTCAATTCGTACCCAAAGGCTCTGTTAGTTCCTGAGACTTGTCCATTTATGACCAAACTGGTTGCACTAAACCAGGGCAAAATCCAAGTAAAGAAAGTAAATTTATAATCTTTAAACTTAACCTGACACCGATATTTATAATCAAAGCACAGTGGCTGTTTCCAAACACCAGGCACTGCCTTTGACATATCGTCAAGGGAGGGTTATGCAAAATGATCAGGAAGTTCCCTCAAGTGATGGGAGGGCTGGTGGGGATGCAGCTGGGGTCCCCACCACCCCGGGGCAGTTTGGCTCAATAACTGCTGCTCCTTTCTTCTTTTTGTGAGAGAACCTGACAATGTCAGCGATTCGCAGACCACCTGCAGGAGAAGAAAAGGGGCCAGACCTTCGAAGCTCTGAACTTGCTGATGTTGAAGGATGGTTTGGAACACTTCTTGTTCTGGATTAAAAAAGAAAAATATATAATATATATTAGGAAAAGCTTTGTTTTAGGCTAGCACAGAGTTAGCAAGTATGCACTAATACCTTTGCATAAGGCAAATTTCTGTAGAACTAGTATATTGCTTGTTTTATTTTGTGAAAATATCTTCTAGGAAGGTCTTCAGACAAAAGCTCACTCATGACAAAACATGTTTTTTCTTAATATAAAACATGTACTTTAAGCATTTTACATTTAAGTATTTACTAAGCATTAAACTTAACATTTAAGCATTTACTAAATGCTTTACTTTGTAAAACATTTAAGAAAAATTATACGGACAATTCAAGACCAGGAGGCACCACTGGCCCAGTTTCATTGTGTGCCATGCACAGATGGCAATGCCTGGATGAGCACTCATGGGTATCTGGGAAGATATTCATAGAAATATTGAAACCTGCCCCAGACACCAGCCAGCTTGTCAAGTAGAACAGAGAAATACTCATTTAATGCTTGAAGAGATTTACTTTTATTCCCTGTAGAAAAATTCCTTCCTTCCCGCCAAAGAATGGGAGCTTTACGGAAGTAAGGTCGTCAGTCTCTAGTCTCTTCTGTTCCTGCAGGTCTTCCCATAAAATCCTACATATTTTCTTCATGATCTTGATGTCCCTGGCAAGCTTGTAGAACTTTTTGAGAGGACAAACAGAAAAAAATGTCTATGTCAGGACACAAAGACAAATCATCCACCTTTCTTATGGGATACAGGCAGGACTAGCAGGGAAGATACTACTCTGGGTATGAGGATGCTTGGACTCCTCCCACTCCCAACTGATCTCCCTGCAATGAGGGGTCTATGCTCCTGCCTCTCTGATTCCATTTGATTGCCCCACCTAATTGACTTTAAATGCTCTCTAGAGACAATGACTATTCTACGAGCAGCAGAAGTGGTCTCTGATATTTGCTGGAGCCACCAAAATTCACCAGCATTTAACTAAGGACGGAGATGAAAAAATCAATAGTATTTTGGTAGCATCCTATGCTGTACTGACACCATCATGCTGTAAAAGACAAAGTACACTACAAAAATAAACAAATGGCAGATCCAACAGTGTGCAAGTTTTCGCTCTTTTCCCTCCTTCATACTGAGTCCCCAGAAGTAACAGTTAAGCAATTACTGTGCTACAAAGAGATTTTCACCTTCCTCTGAGCCTTATCAAACTTCATTAGCAAAAGGATGTGGAAGAGAGAGAAATTTAATTAGCTTAGAGCAACCTGCTCTTGTTTGAACAGGCAGACTGCCATTAACAACCTCCCTGGCGTGTCAAGCGACCAGTCTTTGCAGAACGCTGTTACAGAAATGAGAATTCCAGGTATCCACATTAAAAAAAAAAACGATTATAAGTGTTCTAAAAAATAATAATAAATCTGTAATATCTAATACTAGGGAAAAAAAAATCATCACCCCCTTCCATACACAAACACACATCCTACATATCCTGCTATCGTGTGTGGATATTTTTGTCTTCTCCCCTCCTTCCCCAACACCGTACCTTGATCGCTGCATGTTGGATGGGCCTGCTGGATACCTTCTGACCTGCACAGAAAACACCACAGAGCCTCTTTTACACAGGGCTTCTTTCAGTCATTCACAGGGTGCGCTGCGAGCGAAGACAATCCCTGCTAATGGGATACAGAGCCTTGTTCAAGAGGGAAGGGCGGGTCAAAGAGGATTTCCCAAGCAGAGATCCATGAAGAGCAGCAACTTCTCACAGCCCCATTCCCAGCTACAACCAACAACCAGCTTCTTCCAACCAACTCTTTTGAGCACAGATCTGCCTGAGAGGCTTCAGGAAACAAATCATACCTTTCAATTATTAGCAAGCTACTACTCACAAGCAAAATTAGGATCTCAAGTGGCAAAGGAAAGGCCAGTTTCTCAATACAAAGCACTAACAGTAGGGAGAAGTTGTCCTTTCCTATCCTTCCCTCTTTTTTTTTTCCTCCCCTCCCAAAATCCCTTCAGTTACTGTGCATGAAGCAATGGCCCTGTGAAATCAGGGTATCTGCTCTTCATCCAGCTCCCATTCTGGAGATATGGTTGTTAAACCACACTGCTAAACCACAAACAAAGCAATGAGGGGAAAAAAATAGAAATTAAATCAACACAAAACCTTAGGATCCCGGGGAGATGAAACAAATGCTGTCACAAGGTAAACCTCACCAGTATTTTCTTGTGGAGGGAATATCACCTGCTGCCAATAGTGTCACAGTGAAACAGTGAGAATGAGAGCACCTGAATGCCCAGGGGATTTGGGTGGAAGCTCTAGGATGTGTGAAAGAAGAGAGTTGGCTGGAGACTGGGAATGCTGGAGGTGGACAGGACTGCTAGTAATGGTGACAAGGGAAGCAGCAAATTAATTCAGTTAGGGAAAAGAAGAACACAAGCAAAAAGCGCATACTTCCCTCAGTAAGATGGAAAGGAAAAGAAGCTCCCATGTTTGAGGAGTTTCTTCTTTGTATTAAAAGCTAAGAATGGGCAGACATGGAGTCGTCTCTGGTACTCACCAGAACCCAGCCATCTCTCTTGATCTAAAGAGCAGGTCACACTTTCCTCTTCTTCCATATCTGCAAATTCCCTCCGTGAATTCCTGGCCCAGCCCTGCCATGATTCTGGAGCTGCACGAGGCCTTTGTGAGGGGCTCCCAACTCCATTCTAGACTTCCATGGCCCTGGGGGGTCTCCCCAGAAGATCTGCTTTCACACATCCCTGGGATTCCTGGGATCTCCTCCCAGTTGGAGCTGTCTTACCTGCCCACTCCTTCCTCCCCAGCAACCACTGCCCTCACTAAGGCAGCTCTTGTATTTCTCCCCATGAACCCCACCTCAGAATCACAATATAGACCATTATCTTTAAAAAATAGTTTACATTTGAATAGAAATATTACACATTAAATTAACATATAAATATGTATGTACATACAAATATGTACGCATTTGTGTCTCAAGATTTTATACAAGGTGCAATCATTTTCATACCAAGTTTGAATTCCTGAACAGCACTAAAAGGACTCACCAACATTGCTGTTTTCCATCTGAGAAGCTGCCACCCTTGAATGAGCCCTATGGACATATGTCTTGTTATAAACTTGATATATGTCTTTTTATAACTTCTTTGCCTTTTAGCAAAAAGGGTTTTCTTTTTGGCGAAATGAACACGTGAAAACCACCACAAGAAAAAGAAGTAAACATGAGAACACATCTACAATTCCAACACAAAGTCATATCTGTGTTCTTTGTACCAAATGATATAGATTTCTCAGAAAAAAACAGATTTCTCAGAAAAAAAGAAAGTGTTGAGTATTCTATTCAAACATGTTTAAGTGCATCAAAAGTTGTATTGTTTACTTCTGAGGTTTTTACATATACAAGAGGTTTTTTGGTGAACAATGTGGATATTAGTGAACTAAAATGTTAATGTGAATATAGAGACTGGGCATGAGTTCCATGAGTTCTATCAGCAACACACACTAAGCTAATACAAACGTACTTTTAAAGAGGAAAGGTTATGTTATATTAAAAGATAACACAATGAAGGACTGGAGTACACATTTGGAAGACCAAGAACTGAAATTCTTTGAAAATAAATGTATCTGGAAAGAAAAATGTGAGTATTGGTTGAAGAAACTTTTCTTTTTTTTCCTCTATGAACAGAACTACAGCTTTATGCTCACTTTTAAAAATTAACTATTTTTTCTTAATTAATTACTGCTTCTTTAAATTTCTTCCAAGTTTTCTTTTCTATTGCTTTCAGGTTACCATGAAAATCAGGCTAAATTACAATTACTTCATACTTGCTATTTAAAATAGACTAAAACTATTTTTTCAGCTGCAAGCAATAACCAAAAGCAAGTATCTTGACAAATACCATTCAGCAAAAGATTAGACCGTAGCTCTTGATGAGAAGAATCATTTAAGACCAGACCTATCAAGGAGAGAAACTAAGCAAAAACTGATAGAAAGACCACTTATCTTTCCTTAACGTTTCTCCAGTCACAAATTTGTCACCTTCTTTGAAGGAAACTAAAATTGAGATAACATATTACTGGTAACCTTTAGCTGTAATCTATTCTCTTGAGAATAAGGATCCTCAAAAAGGAGAGGTAAGTCTCAAAAATGAGTAATAACGAGAAGGTGAGGCACCTTGCTATACATTAATTTAAATCCAGAGAGGGAAATAAAAAAATAAGGTGATGAAATCACTGAATAGAATGGAAGGATCCACCCAGTTTTAGCATATTGTTACTAATTTGAAAAGAAAAAGGTAAATGTTGCCTATGTATTCTGTAACTATGATGGCAACAAAAAAAACCATCCATTCTGGACAAATGTTCACCATTTAACAAAAAGCAAGGCAAAACAGAATAAAAGGGTGATCATCATGGGATTTACCCACTCAGAAACGAGCATGGCATACCACAACAGTGGTCAGGGTACAAACAAAGCATGAGACTCCAAAGAACTGAAGATTCTCCATGTGCTGGCATGATAGAATACTCTTATTAAATAAAAGCATTATCTTATTGGAAAGTTCCAATTTAAGCTAACCCACAAACAGTAGCTTTAAATGAGCAACATTAACAGTATTATTCAACCTCACAGAAGTTAATATATTTTAAGGTAAGACTAAAACATAGCACCTGCCTAACAGATGCTGCATATAGAAGTTTTGGGAACTCAAGTTCAATGGGAGACTTTAGAAAGCTTTAGGAAACACAGAAGGACATTAAAAATAATTTTATATGTCCAGTAGCTACGTTATACTTGTGAATGCCTTCATTATGTGTTAACAATGCTAACACTTTAAGAATGTTAATCCTTATATTCAAGTAGTATCCCTTTGTCCTCTAATTTAAACATTTTTTCCTCTTTTAGTGTGAAAGACAGAGGGCTTCCTGGACCTCTCTCAGGTAGTAATGCATCAGCACGATGCACATCATGAACAGTAGCAGGTTAAATCGTGCCCGAGTTTACAGTGTAAGAACATAAAGCAAAAAGGAGAAGAGCTGAAACTGCAGCATCAATCTCTTTCCAGCAGACAGGACTCCTGCTTTTAGATGTGAACAAAGGCAGCCTGCAGCAAGTAACCTCATTATAAAGATAGAGCATAAATTCAAAGATGTCAAAGTTGAAAACATTCACTGCTACAATTCACGTGCTTTTCTTCATCATTCAACCTCACTTTCCTCTGGCAACCTCACCTTTCTCCTTTCCTTGATCTTCACACCACTAACATCGCAATCAGGTCAAAGTTGCCTTTTCTTCTTCCCATATCACATTTGAAATGTGGCAGCTGGGACCTTCACTTGAGTACAGAACTATTGCTGTGTTGAAGCCCTTTGTTGCTGGATCCTGTGGTCTCACAGCTGGTACACTTTACCATTTCTAGAGCACTGTAACAATTGAGAGTCTCAAGGAGATAAGCAAAAATCAGTGTTTTGATCCACACTCTAAAACTAAAGGATTTACTTGTGCGAGATCTTCACAAATGCTGACCAAAATGGGCCACCTGGAAACCATCCAAACTATTCAAAACTTGAAACAGAAGAGAGAGATGGAATTCCAGATGGGAAGTGAATAACTGGAATTGCCAGTGAACCATATCAGCTGTAAAGCAAAGCAGTTGTTCATCAGAGCCTGTGTAAAATATGCCTGGTCTGAATGACACAGTTCCATTTTAAAAGACTGGCACGACTTTGATAACATTCACCTTTCTTTCCAAGATGTTTTGAATCCTTTGATTTGAAAAATCCTTGCAGCATTCTACATTCAAATAGGTGATGAGCTCTGGTGGACTCTGATTTTATCTGTCTCCACAGACAAGAGTTTTTCTCTGGGTTCTTGTTTAACACGGCTCACACAGATAACACCCTCTGGATTTTCTTCACCTTAAAAGCAAAACAAAACATTGAAGTTCAAACTCGAGTTGTAACACTTCAGTCTCAGTAACTGCATGCACTTAAAATAAAAATAATAGTGGTAAAATTAAAACAAATAAGCAAGGCATCTGTAAAGCTAACTGCGGGGAAGTCTGACAGGCAGCTATGTCACCTATTGTGTTACAAGATAATGCAAGCTGAAAGTAATTTGCTGCAGTGAATAAGTAAGAATATTTAAAGGTTTCTACCCAAAAATAAGCTTAGAACTATAAAATTACTTTCCCAAATTCTTAAAGTTATTCTTAAAGTGCGACTTGTGTGAGAGAACAGATAGGAACAAAACTTCTTATTATCAGGAAGGCTGCAACTTACTAAGCTGATGGCTGTCCATGTTTAGCACTGGAACAGTCTGTACATCACCCAGGAGAATCTGATGGACTCCTCCATCCAGGCCTTGGGTGTCATCTACCCCTCTGGCTGCCACCAGCTGGTCTGTGGTGACCAGGCTGTGCACAGAGCCAGGGGCACGTCCCAAAGCAGAGCCTGGGGTGCTACGCTGGGCTAGAACAGCGCTCACTTGCAGGCTCTGCTCCCGACTAACTTGGTTGGTTACTGGACTCCCTAGGGGATCCAAGGGACTTGCAGAGCTGGGAGGGGAATGGTTATTTACAGTTATCAGGGCTGTTGATCCATTCGTAGAGCTAAATGTTGACTGCAGCTGTAACCCCTGTGAAAAAGAAGGCAGAAGTACTAAAATATCATTACCGACAGCAGAAGGAATTTGCATTTAACACTAGATATTTTGCTTCTGACTTGCTATACATCACCTCATTCACACCGTCAGCCTTCATTAGGTTAGGCTTGTGTTAGAGAAAACTTAGAATAGGGGTGTTCAGTAGCATCTAAATGACTATAACACTGTAGTTTGGAATTGACACTCCCTTCCTAAATGCGACTTGTTTCCCCAGTACTGCCTGTTCTCCAGAGGGACGGGCACCCTGTTCTCATCTCATCTTTAGCATTCTCAAGCAGAACATCTCATATTGTGTAAAAGAAAGAAAGGTCTGAGATGTACCTGAAGGTGTGCAAATATCTTGGGTTGAAAAGAAGAGAGTGAAGACAAGAGTTGAGCTGTTTCTGGTAGCAGGGACTCCCCACTATGGCTGCAATCTGCTTTGGTGATGACAGGCTCCATTGCTGGACTCCCTAGAGGGACACAGGGAATGAGCAGACAGGTGTATGAGATTTCTCTTCTTGTTTAATCCAACAAGCCCATTCAGCCTTGATGTAGACATATAAAGACACATACATGTATCTGTCATTCTCTCTCTTCTTTTTCCCCAGAAATGCATTAAAAAAAAATAAAGAGCTGGAAAATATATTGCAGAAGGATGGGTTTATATGTGTTCAGAGTGTAAAAATAAGTACCAGTAAATCTGATCTGCAGGTCAAAGTAATTGATCTCTGTGCTTTTCTAGTTACCAGGTAAAAGCAAAAACCTCTCCATCAAGCATCAATCAAACCACTGGGGCAGAGTTACATCTTTACTACAGCCTCAATCACAAATAAACATTAAAAGTAAGGATTGCCTTCCAAAATAAAATTCTGCACAGCAAATCCTGCAAGCCTCCCAAGTACCTTCCAAGTGTTGTAGTGGAATGAGGATGACTTCTGTATTATCTTGCACCAAACACTATTTTAAAGAAAGTTGATTTACCTAGAAGCATTTAATCCTACAGGTTACATCACATTCTCAAAACTCTTACTTAATGCAAGACTGACAACTTAATTTCCTCAAAATTTTGGGAAACTATGATTCACTGGTAATAATTTCTGCAAGAAAACTTTCCATGGGATGACTTCATTTCCAGTTTGAGACAACACCCAAAGCATTTCAGATAGGATTGTATTTATATATTGTATTTATATGGTAATACAAATTACCATCACTCAGTCTCCTATTTTGCAGTTTCACTGCTCTAACTGCAAAAGAACATGCTCTGTGTGAATAAATTAGCCTGGTAAACAGAAAACAGAATGGTTAGCAATCACAAAAGGCTTTCTAATACGAAACTATAGAGTCCAGCAATTGAGCAGCCAGAGATACTTTAAATATGTATATGCAGTTGCAAGCTATAAATCTTTATCTTACTGACCATATAACAGAATCTATAATTCTCCTTGAACGCAACTACTTCCAAATTTCATGTGCTTTTTAATATTTATATAGAGATCTCCCATGCATATACACTCAGTCAGAATGCCATAATTTTTAAAACACACATGATCCTTCTGCATAAGGTTACACTGATCCTTATGCATAAGGGAGAAGGAAAAGTGGTACCATATGTTGAGTAGCCTATTTAAGGTCCAAACAGAGCTCTACGCAGCAAGGAAGCAAACGGTTGGGTTTCAGTTCTATTAACGCTGGACTCGTTGAAGGAACATATCCACACAAAATTGTCCCAGTTCAGCATAAGTTGAAATAAAATTAAAATATTTATTCAGCAAATGGTTGGAGAAATCAAGTTTTTTCCTCTCCTTGCCACCATTTCACATATTTGGATGTGAAATATTTCTTCCAAGTAAGGTATCTCTTTTTACTTAGACATGCAATACAGTTATGTGCTTCCAGTATTAAGGTCAATTATAATCAGAATGCAAAATCATTTCCATACATTTAAGTGGAGACAAGATATGCTGGAATATGTGTATGTGCTTACGTCCAGGGAATCAGTACACATGTCGTGCAGAAAACTCAAATCCAATTCCCTCTAAGTCCCTCCAGAAATTAGCATTTCACTGGATGGATACGTACCTGTTTTGTCAGGATAATTTGCCTTAGCAAACTAATCAGGAAGGAAGAAACAAAAGCACAGAAATGTTCATGTGGATGTGTATATTGGTGCACAGTTACTCTGCTCATACTGCATATTCATTTCTCGCCTAAAAAATAAACATACTTCCCTAAAGAAAAAAAGGAAGACACCATTCAAATTCACTCAGCCTAAAAATTTACCTCCTGTCCTGTGACAGTTGTCTACACTGAAATTCTTACCTTAAGAGCTCCAAGTGTATGAGACGTTTTTCAGTTCAAATTGATCCAATGCAGCAACAGCTAAAATAAGAGTTAAAAAAAGGCCCAACTTCAGCCTGTTTACTAACTGTAAGAACACTGGTGTACAAAGAACATCTCTATGCGCCTTAAGTTCACCAGGTTATTTAGGAGAAGTCACACAATGACCTAAACTTTTAGTGAGTTATTTTTTCCTGCTACAGAGATAAGAAACAGATTAGGGAACGGCAGGGCTCCAAGGGAAAGAAATCCAAACTTAAGAGGACTTCTTCAGGCAAGAACTGCCATGGAGGATAACTGTTGACACAGGTTAATCTTCAAGCATAACAATCTTGACAGGGCCCCTTGGACTCCTGCAGACAGAAGCACCCACAGTGTCTTCCAGTGAAACCAGGGAACAAGCTGGTACCTCACAGTAATGCCACTCAGATAAGTAATGCCTGTGTAGTCTCTAGCATTAATTTAATGTAATGTATACAAGCAATTGGGCTCCTGACTTGCTGCAATCCTATTCCTGTGAAGCAACTTCCCTGAAGTTTCATCTCTAACATATTAAACAAACAAAGGGCACAGCATTCACAAACACACACACGTTTCCTTTTTTTGTGTCACACACTGGGTAAAATATCCTTGAAGGAGACTATTATCAGGTGGAAAAGCAAGGAATATTGTCATTTTAAATTTACTGTCAACCACTGTGGTCTAATGTAGCACCTCAACCTATGTGTAATGCTAACTATGTGCATAACATGTAAATGCAGTTACCAAGACTTTGCTTCAGAACAGGTTTTAAAGCTTAAGTAATTGTAGGTAGCAAGAATCCTTTTACAGCAGGGAGTGGGGAGTTTAAAACTTTATGAGGTGGCCGCCAAGTGGCAAGAGATGCTAGTTTGGCCTCACACACTGCTGAGGAAGCCACTCCACTTAAAGAATTGCAAGTAAAATGAAAGAAACATTTCCTCAAGGATATTCACCAGTTGCGAGGACACAATGGGCAATATGCTCCAGGTGACTCTGCTTGAACTGCGGAGAGAGCGGGACTAGATCTGCAGAGATCCCTTCCAACCTCATCCAATCTGGGATTTCATCTCTTAAGAACTAAGAACAGGGAAGACAGTGTTCTCAGTTCTGATGATAGAGTTACAGAATTATTTGTTCAAGCCTGATTTTGGATGTGGTCAGGGGAAATCACTAAGCCAATGAAATCCTAAGAAGTAGGAAGCAAGTCCTTTTCTAGCAAGGGAGCTAAGAACATGCCAAGCACAGACCATCAAGGAGCTCAGGTACCCAGCTTCTCC
>JAUBOD010001029.1:1402866-1413606 GCA_032353885.1 Nothura maculosa | reverse complement strand
TTGAATTCCACCACTCCACGGCTGTCTCCAGCCCAAGAGCTAAGTTATTCTAATACTGAAACAGTGACTCCTTCTTCCCGCTTCCCATTTGAGGAGCAGGAAGCTAAAGGCAGGAAGACTCCAATCTATTTGGCCATGGTGAGCTCCTGTGACAATGTGCCTGTTAAAACCAGTGACATCTCTTGCACATGCGGTGCTGTCACTAAATGACATCCGCAAATGCAGCATGCACAATATCAAATGCTCTAAAGAGGAACATGATTTCAATGCACAGAGCTGAATCACTTGTGTAGCAGAACTACCTACATCACCTGTAGTCCACTCCTGTAACAGAACCCATAAGCTGATCTTTAAATATTTTTAAGACACAAAAGTAAAAATGTCATTACTTTCAAAATGTATTAGTGGCTGGCTATCCCCACCTACACCTACACCAGAGTAGCAGATTTCTGGGTTTTCTTTCCTTCTTCCCTTTCACTTATGGTCACAGGTAGAAATTAGGAGCAGCAGTCCCTCAAAACGCAGCTTTCCGCACTAACCTCACCGCGAGGTCTCTCAGTAACTCTGGCTCGTGGCATTCCCTCAGGCGACAGGGTCGGATCCCACATAGAAGCTCTGCTCCTCAGAATTCCAGCGCTCAGTACTTCAGAACTGAGGCAACAGCGCAAGATTTCGGTCTCGAAAAGAAGGCGAAACTGTAAAATAAATAAACACATAAATAATAACGGGCGCCTGCCTCATAAGAGACGCCCGGGCTCGCAAGGAGAGCACCGCACGGGGAGAGCCCTCGGGGCGGCAGGGGCTCCTCAGCGCGGCGGTTGGGAAGGCAGTTAAAGCGACCGTTGGAGCGGCCGTTGGAGCGGCCGTTGGAGCGGCCCCGCCCACCGCCCCAGGGCGCGCGAACACCCCGCACCTGCCCGCGGCTGCGGCCGCTGCCCGCATGCGCAGGGAGCCCCAGGGCGGCGGCGGCGCCTCCGGGACGCCGTAGCGGCGCGCGAGGCACGCCGGGGGCTGTAGTCCGGCGCGCGTGCGCAGTGCGCGGGGCGGCAGCATGGCGCAGGTGTCGGCGCGGTTCCGCACCGAGGACGCGCGGTGAGCGGCGGGCGCGCGGGGCACGGGGGCGGGCTCGGGGGCGCGCGCTGAGCGGCCGTGCCGCAGGTTCGCCGTGGAGGACGTGCCCTTCTCCGTGCCCGCCGCCGCCGAGGGGCCCGAGCTGAGCCAGCTCATCAACTCGCTGCTCGCCGCGCGCCACGGTAGGTGCTGCCGGCGGCCGCGCTCCCGGGGCCGGTAGCCGGTACCAGTACCATGGCGCTGCGCCCTCCCTTGCAGCCCAGCACCAGCATGTGGAGTTCGACTTCCTCGTGCGCGGGCAGTTCCTGCGCCTGCCGCTCGCCACGCACATGGAGGCCGAGAACATCCCCACGGTCAGTGTGGTCCGGTGCGGTGCCCCGGGCCCGGTGTGTGCAGTGGGGCCCGGTGCGTGCGGTGCTGCCCACGCTGAGCCCGCGTCCCACGCGCGCAGGAAGAAGTGCTGGAGATCGAGTACGTGCAGAAGTACGTGGCGCCCCAGCCGCAGGAGTGCATCTTCCACGACGACTGGATCAGCGCCGTGCAGGCCAGCGAGGAATGGTACTGAGCACGGGGCACACGGAGCACTCCTGAGCCCTCCTCATCCTTGTCCCCACTCCAGGGCACACGGAGCGCTCCCGAGCCCTCCTCATCCTCATCCCCGATCCCATGGTGCGCTCCTGCTCCCTCTTCATCCTCGTCCCTGCTCCCGGGCACACGGAGCGCTCCCGCTCCCTCCTCATCCCCGCTCCATCACTCCGTGCTGCTCTGGTCCCGCTCCAACCGAGCCTGGGCTGTGGAAGGCAGCTGCCCTTACAGATCCCTGTGCGGTGCCCACTGGAACACAAGGGAAAAACACGCAGGGCTGCAGCAGATGCTGCTGCTCTGTCCCAACGTTTAAGAGCAGGGCTGCTCGCCGTGCTGCCCCGCAAAGGACAGCAGCGAGTTCCTTCTTTCCAGCTGTCTTGAGACACCTTTACTTCAAAGGTGGCAGTGAAGCAACAGCAAATCAATCTGCAGAACTTCTGTGCTGCAGAACTCTTTAAAGACAACGAACCAAAAAAAACCAATGCTTTTAATTGCCTTTTTCTACTTTTATTCCAAATTTATTGTCCACTCAGGCAGCTTTTCTATGCTATGGAATGGTATGAAAATGCTTTGAGATACTCTCATACCATACTGCAAGCAATAAGTTATTGCTCACAGTCTTTCATTATTAAATTTTAAATAACAAATGAACTCCAGTAAGATCAGTCTTACCTACCCGCAGACATAGTACTCTCTTCTTTCACTGCCTTTCCTTTTTCCCTGGCAATTGTAGATGTTCTCAAAGCCTCACTCTGTAACAAAACTGCATTTACTTTCCACAACGCAAATTTTTATACAAAAAAACCCCATTCATTTCAACCAACTAGTCACTATGTTAATGTTTACCTACATTTCTGATAGACAAGTTTGGGGTTTTTTTTTAATAAAACATTTGTTTTAATGGCAAGAATGTTTCAACTTCTGTCCTTTGTAGGATATTAACTGGCTCCTATGACCAGTCTGCTCGAATCTGGTCTTTGGAAGGAAAATCCATAATGACAATAGCTGGGCACACGGAAGTAGTGAAGGACGTGGCATGGGTGAAACAAGGTCAGTATATCTTATTATGGGACTAATAATCCTTTGATTCATTGAGAGAGAAACATCAATTTCCCTCAACCAAAGAATATTCAGTAATCTGTCTAAATGTTAGGATTTATTAGCCTATCAGAAATTTGCAGGATAATCTAGTGCAAATGAGAGGTATATGGGATTCTCTATCTCTTAACCCTTCCGTGACTGGAATAGTTACTCGAAAGGCTCTGGGCCGTGGAGCCGAGTGTGAACATGAGTTGTTTGCTCCTCAGACAGCTTGTCGTGCCTGTTACTGAGCGCGTCCATGGACCAGACTGTCCTGCTGTGGGAGTGGAACGTGGAGCGGAACAAGGTGAAGGCGCTGCACTGCTGCCGGGGCCACGCCGGCAGCGTGGACTCCGTCGCAGTGGACAGCACGAGAACTAGAGTGAGTGGTTTACGGAGAGAGATCCTCATCCCTGCGGATATTAACAGCCTGCACCCCAAAACCATACTTTGGGATACAGATTTCTGGTATTGTAATAAATGATGGTTATACAGGTGTTACATCAGGACGAGATAATCTTTTCAAATACTGCACCTACAGTACTGCAAAAAGCTGAGTGTGCCTTCGCCCAGCACAGAGCTTGTAAGAGCTTTGCTTTTGACTTCTGAGAGCAAAGCTGGATGTTCAAGTAAATGTTGAAGGTAGCATAAATTTGAATATGGGTTGCAATGAACTCTTTTCAAATTATCCCTAAATTTCCACAATAGTATCAGATGTGAAAAGAAACCTGAAGTGAGGTGGCAGAAAGTTTCTTTCCTTTTACCCAGGAATTTAACAGTAAGGTGGAGTCACCTTTCTCTCCTTGACTTTGTCAAACAGGTTAAAATAAAACCTTTTGGAGCAAGGAAATAGAGATCTTTTGTAGACTTTTTTTTTTTTTTTTCCTGCAAGGGAAAAAATATATACCCAAAATTCCGTTTTCAGGATTCCAGTGCTGTTGTGTTCATGGGTTATAAAGCATTGGCTATTTTCTCAAGCAGCATATGGATGCTGCTTGATACAGATTAAAAGGTGTTGATTAACTTTTAATACAGTGTTTCTATTCATACAGTTCTGCAGTGGATCTTGGGATAAGATGTTAAAGATCTGGTCTGCAGGTAAGATAAACTGGCATTATGGGCTTTGTAGAACTTCAAGGTGGTGTTTATGACAGTGATGGATATCAGAATATTTTTGTCTTTAAGGAAAATTGGCATATGTAACAATACTGAAGGAAAGCTACAACCATTTTTTATAGCAGCTTTGCAAGACTATATATCACTGTCTTAAGTTCTGGTTTTTGTTTGCACACACAATTTTCAGATATGGTTGACAATTGCCTGCTGCCATTTACGTTATTCAGAACGCTCAGAAGCTTGTGTCTATTCTGTGTGTTTTATCATATGAAAATCTATTTCAAAAGTCTCTATAAACAGTTTGTCTCCTGTCATAGTACCTACAGATGAAGAGGATGAAATGGAAGAGGCAGCTAACAGACCACGGAAAAAGCAGAAAACTGAACAGTTGGGACTCACAAGGGTAAAATGAGGTCCAGATTTGCCCACAATTTCCTTTTAAAATTGTGGCCATGTAAGATAATTTCACTTTGTTAAAAATGGAAACTTCTGGTGATGTGCCTGAGGCTGACGTGCTTATTCCCTGAAACAATAGCTTGGTCTGCCATGCTCATTCTAGTCTCTTTTCCCCCTTGAATGGCAGACCCCCCTCAGCACCCTGTCTGGCCACACAGAAGCCATCTCCTCTGTGCTGTGGTCAGATGCTGAAGAAATCTGCAGCGCGTCCTGGGACCACACCATCAAACTGTGGGATGCCGAGACAGGAGGTCTCAAATCAACTTTGGTGAGATCACTATAGGCAACCTAAAGAGTTGTGTCAGTAGCTACAACTAAAGTCCAGATTAAAGGAAAAGGTTGTACAGAACCAAAGACAGGAGCTCCTTGCTTTGCATTACTCAGTTTTCTTTCTTTTTGGACAGACAGGAAACAAGGTGTTTAATTCTATCTCCTACTCACCGCTGTGTCGCCGCTTGGCATCCGGGAGCACTGACAGACATATTAGACTGTGGGACCCTCGCAGCAAAGGTGAGCTCACACAGGCTTGTGCACAGGCTTGCTTAGAACTGGAGCTTGGCCTTGGTGCAGGGCAATCGCACAGACTGTTTGCTGGTGCCATGTGGGAGCATGTATGTAACATGATGATTACCTCTATTTTCCATCATCTGATGCAAGACTTCTTCAGTTTCAGACCTACAATTTGGAAAATGAATTTGGCACAATTGAATATTCAGTTTGTGCTTAACTTATTAATGAATGTTTGATTGTGAGGTTAAATACCTAAAACTTTGCTTGCTTGATTTGGTTTTGGTTTATTTCGGTGAGCTGTCTGCCATAGCTGTTTGAATCAGGGGGGTGATCACTAAAGTGAACAAGTAGCCAATTTTCTCAGGTAATGTTGCCATGTTTGACAAGGTGGCTAAACCCTTATGACAACAGCCTACGTGATTTATTTCATACATTTGTATTTGTTTAGCTTCTATAAACCTGATTCAGGGTTCAAAAGCATTGCCTTTAAGCTTCCACCCTCAGGCCTGCCTTCTCACAAAAAAAAAGTTTATAAAGAGAGTTCAGTGTTTTTTTTGCATGTTTTGTGGTTTGTTTTTCCTTTGACCAGAAATTGTATAGCAATATTTGCTCCCTCCAAAATTTACTTGTGTTTTTAAAATTAGAATTACAGAATAATAGGGAAGAAACTCGTATCGTGAAGCCCTAGGTGTGGCTCTTACTGCTTTTTCTCACTGGATTTTGTGCACACCTCGAGAGGCAGAGCTTCAGGTGACAGCTGCTGAGTGACATTTTCCTTCTTCTGTCCAGATGGCTCCTTGGTTCTCCTGTCCCTGACTTCTCACACAGGCTGGGTGACAGCTGTGAAGTGGTCCCCCACCCATGAACATCAACTGATTTCAGGTTCTCTGGACAACATTGTGAAGCTTTGGGACACGAGGAGGTAAAACAAACATGCATTCCTTGCTCTTTAAAGGCATGTGAGCTTGTAGAGTCATTTAACCTTGTGAAACAGGAAAAACAGCCTGAAAAGTAAACAGAGAGAAAGGAATGAGAAAGAACAGCCTCAGTGTTTCTGAAAATCCTTTAGTATTTAGGAGCCAGACATATTAGGAATGGGAGAAAAAATACTTGTGTCCTACCAGACTTAAAAATGGCTTAACAACTTCGAGAGCTGTATGATGGTCCAGCACAAGACTTATCTGTCATTAAAAATAACAGCAATTAAAATGCAAAAGGCGGCAAACACTGCTACTGGAATTAAGAATAGCAGAGGCAAAACATATCCTAAATAATGAGATTAATGGTGTGAAATTCTACTTGCTCCCCTTTTCAGAGCTTTCGTAACAAATCTCCAAGGAGAGAAGAGTGCATTTGCAAGAGGTAAATGCTTTCCCTGGAGAATATAGTCAAGCAGTATCCAAGCAGAAGGAGAAAACTGTATAATAAATTGAAAACAAAAACAAAACCACCACCACCAAAACAAACTCCTTAAACTTCATCCCATTCAAGCCATTTGCAAGTAGATGGAAAAATATTGCCACTTAAAACTGATGTGATGATCTCTGGAGAAAGCAATAAGAACACAAAGCTGGTGGATATCTGCCCTGTGTGAAAGCATTGCCAACTACTAGATCACATCTGTTAGAGCATCCTGACAGTATTTCTTCCTGGGATCACTTTTCCATACAGTAACTGCTCACATAACTTCAGCTGTGTGATGATAAATGTCTTTGTTTCACCAGTTGCAAAGCTCCGCTGTATGACTTGGCTGCCCATGAAGACAAGGTTTTGTGTGTGGACTGGACAGAAGCAGGGGTAAGAACCTCAGGGGCAAGATGCTCCATGTACAATAGTTAGGGAGAGGTCGACAGCAGTTACAAAGCAGTTTTCTTTTATGGTTAAATGTGGAAGAGAGCAGGAAGTTTTAGTGTGCTTTGATACTGGGTAAAAGAGAAGGAGTTACTGTCCTGCACTGAGTTACATTGCAGCACTTCCCATATCATCATGCTATGAAGGGTGGTGGGGGGTTAAGTTCCATAGCATTAATTGGACATTACACCAACATTCCAAGCAGGGAAGGATGGGAGAACAGCAGAATACCCTATTGAGATATACATGTATTTTAAGGTACTGTTTGCTCTGATGGGAACAAAGAGGCACCATGAACAGAGAGCTAAGTCACGGCAGTACCTGTTGGAAGGGGGAACTGTAACCAAATAACCTATTCTGTTACTGTAGTGAGAAACAGAGGTGTATAAAAGGCGGGGGAAAATCTGTTAACATTCAGATTCTCAGGAAATGGGAAAAGGCAGAAAAAGCTTCTGAAATTTTCCCATAGAACTTTGGGGTTTTTTTTTTACTTTTAGGGGGAGGGTAAGAAATGAGACTAGTTCTGCTCTTTGAGTGTGGGCTTTGGTTATATGTTAGAAGTTCATTATTCATTTCCCTTCTTGTTTAGCTCTTCAAAGGAAAGAAAACTAGAAAATTTGGGTATTTTGCCTAGTTTTGTTACTTACCACAGTTTGTTTCTCCTTTCAGTTGCTCCTGAGTGGGGGTGCAGACAACAAACTGTACTGCTACAAATACCCAGCCGTAACTTCTGATGTTGGAGCATGAAGGTCAACAGCCAGATGATTTCTAAAATGTATTTTGCAGCAGTCCCTCTTTGTGGGCATCCCTCTACAACCTGCATCTGAAGACAACAGTTTCTTGTAGCAGAGAGCTTTTTTTTTGTATTAGTAACCTCTGTCCATCTTTATATAAGGGAGGAAGGGCAACAAGCAGCTTTGAACAGGGTTTGTGTGAAACAAAAATCAAAGGATGTTCCCTCTCTTTTTGATGAGTGAACATGGCATTGAATTAACATCTTTTGTAGGAAGACTGTACAAAGTCTACTGCTGTGCATTAGCAGTCAGCTGTTTCTGATACTTGCAGAAAAATTACTCACTGGACTAAATTATTTTTTAAGTTTACCCCTTTTTCCTTAAAATAAAACTTTTGTCTATAGTTCATTGCTTTAGTGTCTCACTTCAGATAGAAGTTAAAAGTTCTGCCACTCATTTCAGTGTGACTGTTGCCTGTTCTTTAGATGAGGTCCTTAACTGACAAGTCCAGTCCTGCTCTTGGGATAAGACTTTTGTTTGTGATGTAAATGCACTTATAAAGGAATATGACACTCTCTGGGAAATGGAAGGATCTCTTTTCTAATGTACAGCCCTAACTAATGTGCTTTATAAATATATCGCTGACCTGTTCCACAGGACAGGTCTATTGCAGTAAGACTGGAGTGATACCTTCCTTGTATAAAAAAAATATATATATAAAAAAAATAACATGCCAGTACCTCTTCACAAAATGAGATGTTCAGTCCCTTTGAAAAGTGCAAACACTACTCTGAATACAGTTCACACGTCATTCATTCAGGCACATGTCAGGAGAGTTCATTTACAAAAGGGGCTCACCTGCTTGGTCTCTGGTCACTCTCTTTTTCCCCCCTCACGTGCCTCCTTTTGCCCCAGCAAAAGTCTCTTTGCGCCTTCTTTTGTGTTGAGACTTTTCCTCTCTGCTTCTGGATGGCTGTCGGCCAGGCTGGGCTGAGTGTTGCCCTTTCCGTCTCCATGTATTTTGTTTGGTCTTCTTTAAAGTTCTCAGCCTCCTCTCAGCTAAGACGTTGAATTAAAAACATGGGCAAGAACCTGTAGCTGTCCCAGTGAAAGTGTCACAACAAAGCCCTGGTCCCAGCAGTTTCCCAGTACAATGCAGCTCCCCACGGTAGCACCTATGGAAGCAGCAGCTTTCCCACAAATCTGCAGCCCCTGCACCACAGAGGAGCCCATGAGCTCCATACACGCCTGCCCACAGGGACCTCAACGTGGGGCAGCTCAAGCCTTCCACCCCTTCAAACTGCACCTTCCGCTTTGGGAACTTGTTTCCCAGCCAAACACTTCCCTACTGGTTGTTCCCCTTCGAGATGAACGCAATGCTCATTTCCAAGCACCCTAGGGGCAACTTCTGCAGAGCCCCTTTGCTTTGGGTTGAGGCAGAAAAGCCCCTTGGCTTGGTCTGCTTTTGTAGCTGCAGCGCGGAGGCTGCAAAACACTTCAGATCAATTACTTCAAACATAGCAGCTGTTTCCAAAACAATCCTGTAACCCCTAAGTCACAAGTATCCTCAGCCTTCCAGACAGATCCCCTGGAAAACATCCAAGGGGCTGAGATGCAATTTCCTGTGAGTGCGCCCTGTAAATGCCCCTCTGGCAGCTGTGCCCTCGGAGCGACGCGGATTCCAGCTCTGCGGAGCGGCCTCTCCAGGCCTGAATCCAGGGCCTGGCATCGCTAGACTGGAAACAACAGCATAACACGGAGCCCTGCACAAGCCACAAGCTGGTTTTTCCTTGGAAACACAGGTAGTGCCCTCACACACTGCACGGACCACAGGCCTAACACCCTTTCACTGTCTGCGTTTGACTTTAGCCTGGGTCAATTATTTTTACATGAGATGGGATTTAGCACCAAAACAACAAGAGGTTCACTTCAAGCTCTCCATTTGTGTCTGTGCGAGCTAGATAATCCCTGTAATGTCATCCCCATTTAACATATCAAGAGGAGGAGGTTTAGGAAAGGACACGGCTGCTTGAAGGCCCTGCATGTGCAGAACCTGCTCTAGACCCTGGTGCGACCCTGCCCTCTGTAGCTCATGGCAGGCATTGCAAAAGAAAGCCTGGAGCAGTGGGGCAACAGCAGCAAATTCTTTGTTATATAAATACCTCATTTTACAGCCCACGCTGGCCAGAGGCTGTACCAAGTATCTATGGATACAGCAGCTTCTCCAGCTCATCCTTATTTTGGCACACTTGAATACAGATCTTCCTCCTTGTATCTAGGAGAGCCCAGACAGATGTTTGGTTTTGTTTTGGCTTATGGAGGAATCAGTCAATAATGTATTTAATTTATGACATAATATAGCATCTTCCTCCAAAATATCAGGACAAAGTTAGTACAAGTTCAAGTTATGTAACCAGTGAAGTCCTAGTAGATCTTTGTAAACAGCTCCCAGAATCCACCTTCTTGGTGTTCTTCCCTTCTCTCTCCCAGGACAACAATCCTGACACAAAACTATTTTTGGAGTAATGAGCCCAAAGTTATTAAAAGGATAATATCATCATTTCAGATGGGAAAACTCAATAGCAAATTTCTATGGAAATAATGGAAAAATTTCACAATGTAGTGAGTTACACTAAAATTCCATCCCCAGAAGAACAAAATAAAACTCAGCACTAGAGGTGCATTTAATTAGCTCCAGTTTCTCCCTCTGCTAAGCTTAAGCAAAACAAAACAAAGTTTGTTTTTCATTCTTTGACAATAAAATTGTTATGGTTATCATTCCTATTCAAACAAACAGCTTGGAAACTGAAAATCAAACAGCTTATTTTCTCAAGTTATCCTCAACATAACAGAACTAGTATATAGCCAACTAATATTAAACCCACTTTATAAGGTCAAAGTTTTGCATACCTGTAAAGACATTTCACACAGAGTTGGAAGTGAACTCCAAGTTCATTTACTTGGAGCTTGTATACTGAGCTCTGACACATCTGACACTTTTATATCTATAAAGCTCTGTAATCATCTGTCTTCCTAGAATTTTGAATCCTTCCTTCCTTGAATCCTTGAAAATTTTGTTGAATGATGCTAATGACAAGGAGACTTCTTGCAAGTTTGAAATTCTCAAAACTTTTGCATTTCTTTTTCTTTTTCTTCTTTTCTATTTGCATCTTACCTTTTTATTTAGTATGGAATAATTTAAAATATATATATATTTTAAATATTCAGAGATGACAGAGAAGCCCAATCAAGCTAAAATTCAACGAAGATGATTAACGGACTGGAGCATCTCTCGTACGAGGAGAGACTGCGTGAGCTGGGCCTGTTCAGCTTAGAG
>JAUBOD010001029.1:1380557-1392946 GCA_032353885.1 Nothura maculosa | reverse complement strand
TTTCTTCCCTGCCAAGTTTACTCTGAAAGGGCTAAAAAGTAAATAATTCCTTTTGTGGTAAATGCCTACTATATTTGGGGTAAATTCTGATGGAAATCTTCAGGCTATCAGAGCACACACAATTCCCATTCACCAGAAACAACACAACTAGCCCAATGGCTGCAAGTGATGACTTTTTATTTTAAGAAAAAACAAAGAAAAAACAAAAACCACCCCTCCCCCCAACATTCCACCATTGCAGGTTGTAAAATTTTCCATGGTTTCAGTGGAAACAGTTCACAAGTCAGAACTCAAGATTCAAAATAACATTGTGCAAAGTAGTACTGGCATTAACTACACGTAGCAAGGAGACTAGTGTAATTCAAGAATTCCATTGAAATCAGTTGAGCTGCTCCAGTTTTACACCAGTGTACATCACCTCAGGAAATGCTCTTTCCCAGAGCATCCCTGGGATTCCTCTTGCTTACAAAAATAGCCTTACATGCAACAAGGAACCTAGCGGTACAACACACACAAGAACATCTCCACAAGTTATCACAGTGTAACAGAGGAAAATATACCAGCCAATTTCATACAAAGGCAAATCTACAGGCAGCTTTGGACACCCCTGGACTGCCCAACTCAAAAATTGCACATTTTCATAAATGAAGACTTACTCTGAATAAAGTCAAGCAATATTATTCTTTAACAACCAACATATTGACAACTAGGATGGCTGAGGTGTCTAGAAAAGGTTTTCATGTTTCAGCTTCCAAGATTTTCCAGAGTGTTTCAAAATACATGTCAAAATGAAACATAACATCCAGTGTTATCAGGCCCAGAACTCTTCTGCCATTCAGATAACCATGTCAACACTACAGAAGCCTCTGTTGCCCAATACAAAACCCCATGAAGAATTGATGAACACAGACCATATTTAGATGATTACTGATGGCATGCAATAAGATCAACAAAGCAGTAACAAAACTCAGTAAGCATTTTGAAAGAGACTGTGGCAATTCAGTTGGGATACAGGACTGTATCTTTACAGATGCTCTTTACAGCTAATATTCTCTCCCTACTCAATTCTACATACAAAATAATATTTTCAAAACAATGCACCTAGGCCATTTTTTGCATTAAAAGAGCACAACCAACTCCTACAGAGCATGAAGACTCACAAATTCATGTCCAAAAACCCATACAAGTACATTTTGCAAGAAGCAGACACTTCATTTGCTGCATGCCCAGGTTTAGAATAACAATTTCATAAGAACCGTTCAACCAATCTTCCTCTGCACTTTTGATCCACCTAGGTTAGGAAAGCAGAACTTTCTATTAACCTTGTCTAAGAACTAGTGTTTTAGTTGTAATACACTCCAGTCCATGTTGGGTCTAAGCCAGCATAACATCTTTAGGCTACAACTTCTGACCAAGGGCACTTAAACTGTGGCATTACACAGAGAAAGCACAGTCCTGACATTCTTTTTCCAGACCATATTCATTTCAAGGGAACTAGTGGAAGTAACAGGCAATTTTGCTTTGCAAGGGCTTGTGTAAGAAGTGTGTATCGGAGCTGCATGAGGACAGCTCTGAAAGTCTATCCACAGAAAAAAATCCTTACAAATATCAGTCCTGCCTCAAACCAGAAAGCAGTAGCAGACCTATACAGATTGCATGTATACACCTCTAATTAGATAGAACTTCAAACACCTATGAAGTCAAACAGCATTGATTTTTAACTGCAAGCTACTGGTGTCCTTCTATGAGGTACAAAAAACGCCTTCTTTCTCACCATCTTTTATAGCTTCATGGAGAAATTGTCAGATATTCAGCCAAGAATCATTTTTTGGACATGTTCGGCACGGAGTTACTGTGAGGTTATCACCAAGCATTCCAGAGATGGTGGGAGAGAACAGACAACAGCTCAGCAAGGAACTGCTGCTTTGCTACTCAGATTCAATAGGCAACATGACAGTCCTGAGGCAGTAGAAAGGTTAATATCTTATTTGTTCAGTTTTTCCTCCTGTTACTAAACATTTAACTCAAGATTAATGCGTCCTCTGCTTCAAAAGCTGTCTTTAGCAACTTTCTGATCTTTCATTATATATCAAGCTTCTGATCCTCACAGGATGATTCATTTTTCAATGTATTTGTTAATAGGTGCATAAAGTTCACAATATATAAAATACTTCCAGATATCATAAGAACAAAATGATGCTAGTATCTGTTATTAAAAAACACCTTTCTTCTCCACAAAAGGTTCAATTTCAGTGTTTCTCAAAAATCTCAAATTCTGAATTCCAGTACACTGTAATTTGCAATAAACAAGAAGGTAGCCCTGAGAGTAAACCTACTTTTTCGGAGCTGCTATTGCTGTACCTAAGTCAAAGACAAAAATCACTTCTATTGTACTCAACACTTCATTTTCTGTCCTTTCTTTCTCAGAGAGAGTATGTAGACACCACCAAGGATTTCCAACCAAGGAACTTGTCCTCAAGCATTAGCCTTTACTGCCTCAGTACTTACATTTGTTGCTACAGGATTATGGCACCGATCCTGTGAGAAAAGAACAGCAGAAGCAAGTTCAATTTTAACAAGCCTTCTTTCATTGTGCCTTGCACTCTTAAAACAAGGATTCCAAAAGAGCTGCCAGTGCAGGTCTTTATTACAACATTGACCTTCTACCTTGTGACTCAGAGTTCACAAGTAGGGAAACACAATTTACACATCTCAAATCAACTGTCAGTGTTACTGAACACTCTGCCACCGGCCTTTACGTGTTGCTAGACGTGTGCAGTGCTGGCAAAACCGAGTACCAGTGTGTCAAGTGGTTCAGAAAAAATAGACCTTTACTTCTTTAAGCTACAAGATAGGCAATCAAGGAACTGACCAAGTTCATGCATAGTTAGGACTGAAAGGATTCCAAATGAACTCAAATTCTTGGTAAAACTGTGCTTGAGTAACACGAATAAAACATCCCAGACCCAAACATCCTAACCCATAAATAACAGTTTTAAGAAGTCTCTACTGAAATTGATTTACTCTACCTAACAGCTCTGCAGAAGACTGCATATAGGATGTTTAAGGCTAATTTTTGTGTGTACGTGCATAAAAGCTGGTCCTGGAACAAGAGCTGTCTTATTTTCTTAATTCTGAGTCTTTAGCATGGATTCACGATAAAGTAGAGCTGCCACTGCAATGAGTGGAGTTGTCCCGTACAAAAAAAAGAAGTCCTAAAACCAGATTGTTTTTATAAAAAGCAAAAATCTCACATTTACATTTGGTTTTTCTCCGAGCGGCTCGCTAACTGGTACAGTACGTTGTCTGGTAACACACAGTGTAAACTAAGAGATGCTCAAGCATTACGGTAACAGGGCAAGGTCTACGGTGAGGAAGCTGTTGCTATTGGGACTCGCTCACTGATGACAACAAAGGAGAACAGTTCTGTGAAGTCAGCTAAGTCTCAAGGCAGTGATGAAGTGATGAAGGCTGCTCGTTAACTTTAGCCCTTTGGTTCTTAACTGTTCAGTTAAGAGCTCCTGATAAAGCACTAGGCTATTTGGCATTGAGGAGTCCCTCCATATGCTACTCCTGCGGAATAAACACAGACTTGCAAGTAATTCATCTGAATAAGCCTTTCTGCCACAAAGCCAGTCACGTCAGGCTTACACAAAGCTAGCTACAGCAATACATTTTAGACTTCAGATTTCAAAAATTTTCAGAAGAAATTTACCAATATTCATAAAAAAATACAAAAAACTCACAATTGATACTAGAGAAAATTGAAGCACCAAACCATGTAATCTCCTCTCCCTAACAACTTTTTAGAGTAAGTCAGAGCTATTCTGATGAGAAGGACAAGCTCTGCTCATTTGCTAATTTAACAGGTGCCATAATATTTAATGGCAAATTTTTCATTTTTAATATGCTGAACTTTTGCATAATGTTTTACAAAGGGGCTTGCATCAGCTTGCACAATTCACGTGCATTAGCTCTGTAAAATTTATTGCTATCCAACAGTTATTTATGTGGCATTTACAGGAACACAGTGTGCACCAAAACAGTGACTGTTACCTGCAAAGGTACACACATATTTTTCCTCCAAGTGAAATGTCTGTGACCAAATTTAGCATGCTAAGCACTTTAGACAGTTGTTATTCTTGCAGTATAATAGTTAAATAGCTGCAATTATGAGAAGACTTGAGTATGCAGCTGCTCCATGGAAGCTTTATATACCCAAGTTGGAGAGAACTGCTTATGTGCAACAGACCAATATTCAGACCAAGAGAATAAGTTACTTTTAGAAGTAGCATTACCCAGAGAATGAATTTAAAATCACTGAATCTGCTCTGTAAAAGAAGCCGATTCATTTTGCAAGCTGAAGTTAAGCAACTGCAGTTGCATTTTACTCAAACTCAAGTAACTTCAGTGGCACAGAGGAAGCCTTGCTGAAGTTCAGAACAGTGCCAGCTTGAAATGGCTGCTTCCCCTATTTCCATTCATTCGAGTTGCCAAAGGACCACGAACTGCTGCATGTCAATACCAAGTGTGAGAAAATCCTGTGCTTTACACACCAGCCAAGGCTGGTGATGGAAAAGGGGAATGTATCTGTTGCTGTAAACTGTTGTTTGACAGATATCACACCCTACAAACTGTCAGCCTCAGCAGACCCACAAAACCCCGCTACAGTGATAGGGAAGAAGCCATTCAAATATTTCAGTGCTATGTGGCAGGGGGCTATAATACAGCCATGAGTCACGACAGAGCAAATTTGTGCCAAGAGTGGTTAGTGATTCAAGTTGACTAATGCTCTCAGTAGCCAAGAAATCCTGTAGGAGGCAAGAAGCATATTTTCTGGGAAAAAAAAGCGAGGAGAATAAGAGGATTTGTATTCCCCACCTCTACACAAAAATCCTATGGACAAATGCAACACTACTATGACAAGTGCTTTCAAATGCAATTTTCCAGGCAGTAAACAAACATAGATGAGAATTCCGTGAAGGAAGGAGTCTTGAGAATATGACTTACCCAAAGCACAAACTTCAGATACTAAACAAAAAAAGCACACTATATCCTAACACTGCTTTTTGGATACTCTTGCTCAAGTCTTTTCAAGAACATTACTCTTCTTATTTGATTTAGGGCTGAGGCTGTTCAGTGAGATCACATGATTTGAGACTGCTAAAATATTTCAGCAATCCTTTGGTCCCAGGAGCTGTAAAACAGCTGAGAAAAACTCTCCCTACCAAAATAAAACCAAATAAAAAAGGTGTGTTGGGGGATTGTGCTCAGGAAAGTATCTTTTGAACACTTCACTATGCACCAGAAAAAGCAAGTTTTTGTTATAAAATACACATTTTTCATACAAAAGACATCTTGCAAAACCATTTGATTGCCCCTCCCTTTGGAGATCACAACAGCAAACGGGGTCAGCTGGTTGGTCTTGAGATTTGTTTTTATGGAAAAAAGAAGTCAAAGGACACGCTGTATCACAAGAACCGGTCCTTTAAAAGGCAAAGGATTGACAGTCTTCATTTTCACCAGTGTTTAAAAAAGCAGGCGAGAAAACAGAACTGGAGTCTTCAGAAGGTGCAGACAGAACATCTGCTGCTGCATCATCCTGAACTTTTCAACATATTACAAATTGTCATACGTACAAGCAGTCTAGTTATGACAGTGCCACAAGTTGTTAAAACGCAAATAGTGTCAACAGGAAGGTCCAGTCAACTGGTTCCAAATTTTTCCCAGGAGTTTCCCAGAAAAAAAAAAAAAGTGTCAAAACAATCCAAACCTATCCCTCAGCTTCTTCAGTATGTCCTGATTGCTGGAGTAAAGAGGTCTGTGGTATTATCATACTTGTTCCACGAGAGATCCTGTCTTGATCTGTGCTTGCAGACAGAGAGGCCACCGAAAGGGGCTGTAACAAACTGGGTGTCATGCCAGAGGACACAGTCAGACTGTGAGCAGTGGCCTTGCGTGTAAGATCCTGTGTGGGAAGAAGAGGCTTGAGGATGCTGACAAGACAGAAAGCAGAGCCACTTTTAGGAATGAAATTCACTTTGTTCTTGTCAGGGCAGTAGAAGGCTGGAATTTCATGCAATGGCTTTGGCCTAGAAAGAAAATACACAGAACAGTTTACATCAGCATTGAAAACCAACATCAAGTTGTGCCTCTGACCCCTATGCTTTGCTGAACATGTCACCACACACATGGTGGGCAGGTTTAAGCTTGAAAAATTGCAGAGACTCAGTGCTGCTCTTGTGACGTTCCTGCCTCATGGCACACTCAAGATGGCTATGAATATGTTTATTCATGCCTGTGTAAATACATTTTCCCCGAAGATTTGCAGTCTGTAGGAAAGAAAAAAGTATTCTACAAACATAGTAGTAAAATGAATACCAGGAGTTGACCTGTCCAGCTCCTCTACAGATTTAACTCCTGATACCCACAAATATCAAGCCAGGACAAACAGTAGGGAAAAGGCAGCAATTACAAATTAACATCCCAGGCTGGTCTGTGAGGTTGCAAAGTGGGTGCTGTTGCAAGAAGGTTTGAATACAACTGCTTAACCAGCACCTAGAACTAGAGTAGACTTCCTGGTTCACAGTCTTCTTTGAACAGGATGAAGAAACAGACCCTGGGCAGAAGAACAGAGTAATACAAGTAGCAGGTTCACAAATGCAATAAGCTCAAACTCAGAGCAGGAGCTCAGAGGCACAGAGTCCAGGGACTGTTGCACAAGGGGCAGCCTTGGTAGGGACCCAAGAGCTGAGGAAAAAGGTAATAGTTGCCTAAAACCTGACCAACTTTATAAGCCTGGGAGAAAAGTAGGAGAAAGAGATAATATTTCTCTGCCAAGAGCTTCATAAAGGCATTACTACTCTAAAGAATAAACAGGCAGGTTTCTGGCTTATGCTGGAGTTACACGGGTAGTTTCAGATGCCAGGAAGAAAGGTCAAGGTTTGTGTGAAACTGGGATCAGCTTCCTGAGATGTGGTGTCAAGATTCAGGAGAAACACTCCATGATGCACAGGTACCTTGATCCACATTTGAGTCTCCATCATAAATGGGATTGAGAGGACTTACATCTCCCTGAGTTTCAGATAGTAGGGCATGAAAACAGCCATCTAGTCCTGAAGAGCCATCTCAAGCCCAACAAGGTGCCACTGACCCACAGCTAACAAGCTGAGATTCATAACCTGATGCACCTGCATTAAAGATCCAGAGTTCATCTCTTCGTACATATTTGCTTTTTTCCCCTTGTTATCTGCTGAGTAGAGAGTTGGCTTGACCATGGTTCTCTCATGTTAAGCTCATTTGACCAGAAAGAAAATTACCAGAAGGAAATTGGTCCTTAAGTTTGAGAAGAATTTGTATGTTCCTAAGTAAATTTTCACATTATTTTCTTAAATCAAGTAGGGAAAAGATTATTTAAGCATACTCAGCTGAAGGCTAAACTACCAGCTTGTAAAACAACCTTCAAAAACCACAGTCTATCAAGATTTTGATTTTCATATGAAAGTCCAACAATAAATACACATCACTATACAGTCATACAAAGCAGACTGTGCTGTTAGTGTTATTTTAGTACTGGACTAATAATTTGATCTGACACAAAATCAGTAAGTCATTGGCATGCCAGAGCATTAAGTGTCATTTCTTATGTAGTAAAGATCAACTTACAAGCTTTCCTCAAAGACCTTCACCTTTTCACAGCCTTCTGGAGGTTCACGCTTGAACATGTAGCTGTTGTTGGGTTTTGGTGAGGTAGCATATTTTGGGAGTGGAGAATTATTCCCATTCTCTGCACAAAGAGAGTTTTGCATTACTTAAATATGTCACACTATAAAAACCAACAGATAAGACACCTACAGAATTTAACAGAAACCTGTTATTGCTCCAAATTTTTCTGATTGAAACAAACAACAAAAGAAACACAAACAGACAAACCACAACCAAAAAACATTGGGCTGGAGAGGTGGGAGAGAAGGTAGTTGCCAGAAGGTGGAAAGCTACCCCTTTTGTCTAAATCATAACAGATCACTAAGAGGAACAAGAGGACAAGAATACTTTGCTCTTGCACCTCCCACCGCTTACTCCTGTTTCTTCAATTTCCCGTTTAAGACACTTAAAATATTATTTATTAACAGAACAATGCTGTTTGGGAAGCACGTTCCTCTCTCACACCTATCCAGTTTCAACCACAGAACCCTAGAAATGTATTCTGTACACATGGGCTCTGGAGGAGCACATACTTTTATCTTTAGTACCTTTATCTCTGGATTCAGCAAGAGGATCATCCGTGGAACATGGACTTTCCTCGCTGCCCTCCGTAGAGATGGTGAGAAACGAGGCTGGAGACACTGACTGGGAACGGCTGCTGTTGTTACTACCTCTGTCTGCTCCGCCGGGCGTCTGGGTGTCGATGCTGCGGGTACTACTGCTACGCTGGACCACTGGAGGGGGAGCACGGTGCCCATCTGGAATATCTTGGGGCTGTCAAAAACAAAAGCATCCAACTGTATCAGAAGGCCATTCTCATCTGGTTAGCAATTTCTTTAAATCCAGTAGCGCTGAGGATTTTTGCTGTCTGTTTTCAAAACTTGTTTGAAATAGACAATTTATTACACAAAATTCCAGCAGAGGATAAAACCACTCCATTTTTGATGCTAAGAACAAAACACAGTTCTTAATTTTTTATTTCTATTACCAATTTATCTCTAAACATCCCTGAAGATAAAATGTAAATGAAAAATAGGAGAGTTACACTTCATCCAAAGGGAGATAGGAACCCCACCTTGGGACAGGCAAAGAAGAAAAGTTACTAGGGAAAATTCTCAAAATCGTTCTCTTTTCCTCTGTTGTCTTATTAAACTTCCTTATTTCACTGAAAACCTAGCTATGTCAGAGTAATCACAATGAAAAAGGTTCCGTTTCAAATTTTAACCTTCCCCCCCATTCCTCCCCCAAAAGATCTTCCAACAACTTCAATTATGGAAAAAAAAATAACTGCAGAAAAACTTAAGCAATTTTCAAAGGTCATCATGTAGACAGATACATACAACAAGCTGCTCTTCTTTGTCTCCTGTCTCCTTAATGATTATCTCAATCTCTTGATTCAGTCCTTCTACGCTGTTTCGGAATCGCGATCCTGTTGATTTGGCAATAGGTATCACAGGAACAAGAGCACTCTTTGGAATGGGAGGCTGAAAAACAGAAGCAGTGAGAAAGTGACGTAAATTTATTTACAAAACATAGTTAATATTTTTACTTAAATGTCAACTTTTAACCAGAACACATCTATTCCTAAATACTGAAGATTTACAAGCAGCTCTAAAAAGCACATTAAAAAGATACCTTTAAATGAGGACAGAGACTTTCAAATCTGATTTGCAGCAGGAAAAACTTCGCCTCCCACATCACATTACTTTAAAAGTGGAAAATTACAAATATATTCCAGTTCCCTTTGAAATGAGCTGTACTACAATTCCACTTCCTTCTCCATAGGATTTACTGTAACTTCACTATAGTTTTGTTTTAATGGTAGTTTGTTGTCACTTACAGTGCTATGGCAAGAGCAGAAGGAAAAAAAAATATATATGTTTTATTTTTCTTCCTCTTCCCCCTACCCTGACTCTTTCCCTGGGCATATCTACCTCAGTTACCAAGGAACGGGGCTAGATCACCATCATTTTGAAGTATTTTCATGCATGTACATGCAACGTGCATTATTGTTCTCCTAGCATAAAGGCTGAATAAGCAGTTACAAACATGCATAAAACACCAAAAACTGAATTCCGTGCCATTCAGTATTTAATGTATGTTCAGCTGTTACTACACAAATTTTAGAGGTGTTTTTAGTGTTAAAGGAGACTATACTCATCTTACAAACACTGTATTTTGTGCAAAGGCCATATATGAGGCCAGATGATTAATTTTGTGTAAATCAGTTTTGGAAATCATAGTTGTCCCATCGTAATCTGTCACTAAATATCTGCTGATATTTAGTTGATATATTTATATAATCGTGAGATGTCAGTGGAGAAAACTCTGAGAAACTGGCCATGCTTTCCTATTGATTTTCTTAAAGTTACTCAAGCAAAAGAGATCTGAAAAAGAATTTGTATGTCAGAAAGCCTCTAATCTTTTCCACCTAGAAGCAACTGAGCTAAAAATATCATCTCCCTGTGAAGCAGGGCTCATTCAAGGCATCTAGATAAAGCTACAACTGCACACTGAACACGTGGCATAGCCATCACATAGTTTTCATAGTGACGGCTACTCAAAGTCTCAAGGTACAATGATAAAACACAGAGAAATGGTTACAAGGGCTGAGGCCGAATGCAGTCATTGAGAGGACTCACACTTTTTGACAGAGCAACTATTTAAAAGAGAAGTTGAAATTCTGTTTGAAATTCTTTGAAAGCAGAGTTATGCAGCAAGATAACCTAGCCAAGTAACAAACATCCTGCACCTAAGGCAGTCTTGGAAGCCAAAAGAAATTTCACAGTATTCTCCTATAGCTACAATGCATTTAGAAGTACATGAGTCCCCTTAAAATCTTGTGCAGAGTTAAAAACAGTATTAGCTACCCACTATACCTAAAGAGACAGGTGTAGTCTAGAAAGTCATGTACAGCATAGCCTTACCTGACTATGGTTAATGGCTGCGTGGTTACCGTGAAACGGAGACTGTCTTTCCTTATCCCGGTGGTGCCTACTGCTGTGCTTGCTCCTCTGCAGCTGTTGACGTAACTTGGCAATCTAACAAAGGAAAAATAAAAGTTAGGCTTTACCAGACATGTCCAGCTACATACAGTTCCACAGCTTAATTGGTCACTTATCTAAGCCTCTCCTACCAGACTTTTCAAAGTAGCACCAGCACTAAACTAAAGTTCCTGTAGAAGTAATAAAACCAGATACCAGTTCAGTTCCAGGAGATATTTCCTTAAGTTTAATGAAATATATAAAATTTGAAAATAATTAGGTCACTGCTGGATTTCTGCTGCTGCTGAAGAAAGTCATCCCCATTTGATTATTTTTTTAATTTCAGTGGGTGGAAAAGAAATTAAGTTCTGTACTGCTATAAGAGATCAAAGCCAAACGAACAGCTGAAGTATATTTTAGCTTATTTTCCACCAAGCCTGAGCTTTACATAATACAAAAGGTACAACTCTCATGCCTACCTAAAAACTCAAGACAACAGTGCATAACAGCAACCAATTTAACCCCAAATCATATCATATAATCGCATTCCTGACCTCCTTGAGCTGTTCGTTACTGCCCCACGATGATGAACGCTTGTGGGAGTTTTTCTTCTTTTCCAAATATTCTTCAGCCCAGGCACTTTCTGTCTGCAGTGAAAGGATTACCACGTTAATTACAAAGAAAAAAAATTCTACTCCCTAGAAGAAATATTTTCAGACAAACTAGAAGACAGAAGATCCAGAAACTTAAGATTTTCTGGATGCAAAATTGCACATGAAACGGAGTCATTGAATAGAAGCTTTTCTAGCAAGTAAAATATGAAAATATGTAGTGAAACTCTATCAACTACGAGACCAACTTTCAGACCACCTTTCAGAAAGCAACCCAGACCATACTATGCTAGTTTCACTAAACCAATGAAGTCAGTAACATTTGGTAGAGAAATGTGTGAATATATTATAACTAAAAGACAAATCTGGGATGTTCCAAGTGTCACTAACATAAGTCATGTTCATTAAAGGTAACAAAAACCATGAGCATGCCTCTGACAACGCTGCATGCTTTATGGACAAAACTTGTATTCCTACTCAACTGTGTCCAGAACTGCCTTCAAAAGCAGTGATCCTCTAGGTCAGGGATAACCTATCGAGAACTTCCCTTCCACCACAATAAACCTATCTAATGAAGCAGAGGTAAATATCTCTGGAAGGAGCAAACAAGCTGCGAGCGAGTGACCTCCCTCCAAGCCCCAGTGCTGCAGTGGAGCCCTCAGCTTGAAACAGGCTACCTCAGCCTTAGGAGTCACTGAGGTCTCACTTTCCACCCTGGACAGAAACTTCAGTTGCCTCAGAGCCTCCAAGTCCAAAATGCACCACAGTAGTTTAGGGCCATATTCACACAACAACTAGAACAGCTTGCAAGGCACAAGCTCACTGGGCTTACCCATCTATTTGTTGAGCACCGAAAATTGCAAAGTCTTTAATGATGTGATGTTAATCCTCGGTCTCTGGGGCAAACTCTTTGAACACACCAACCACAACCTACATGGATTTCACGTACAGATAGTGGGTTCACATAAATGACACCTCCATGGAAAACCATCAGCAGGCTTTCCTATTAATGACTAAATCAGCAACTAACTAGGACAAATTTGAACAACTTAGTAGGGTTGAACAGGAATTTTGTAGGCAAATATCAGAA
>JAUBOD010001029.1:1331831-1342061 GCA_032353885.1 Nothura maculosa | reverse complement strand
TCACCAGGACCTAAGGGTTTAATCACTTCAAACACTGACATGAGAACCTTGACACGAAATCACAGTGATTTCCTGGACAAATGGCTCTTTAAAATACTTACAATTGGAATAGAAAGCAAAGGATAAACGGATTATAAATTAATGCTTCTAAAGTTGATAAAAACATCTACAGGAAAGCATCATTTGACAGCCAGACTTGTTGTTTCTCATCCTTCCCACACCAGGCACCGCTTGCAGGGGACTGCGAGGAGGCAGCGAGCCACCTCAGGGTGTAAAGCCAGAGCAGACGGCACGTACAGACACACGAGAGGCAGATCCAGAGCAACTGGCCCCAGAGCGCAGGGCCCAGAGCGGTGCTGCCCATCTCCAGCAGAGCCTTGCCCAGCCCTGGGCAGCAATAACTGCTCCTGGGGCCCTGCACAGCTCTGCAGCGTGCGTCATAGCGGGGGGGTGGCTTTTCTGTGGCCTGTGTCTCCAGGGATAGGGCAACAGCAAGAAAGGTGCAGCCCTCTGCATGCCACTCACAAAGACCTCATCCCATTGCTATTGATTCCTGACTAAAAGCTTTACAAAATCTCATGCAGGTTGTGTGTGCCCCTTGGGGACACGAGATGCTGCAGCTTTCTGAGGGAGCCGCTCAGCCTGAGCTCTGTGGTTGGCCTCTCGCAGCCCTGACGAGGGACAGTACCAGAGAGTGACAAGACCAGGGAAACACTCTGCCCTCATGTGCGGTGCTGCCTGTGCTCGTGCTGACCACCACGGGGCACTTGCAGAGCCCCCCGTGCCCAAAACGGAGGGTTCCTCCCATGAGACTGGAAAACAGCCCCCTCCCCCAGCAGCCGGAGCGCTGCAGAGCATGGTCAAGCTGACACCTGCAGTGCTGCTGACACAAAGAGGCAAAGCAACTGAGGAAATCTGCTTTGCCTTGGGTTTTGTTGTGTTTGATTTGTTTTCTTAACTATAGCTTCGCATAAAACATTAGAGAAGCATAGGGATATATTTATTCCTGCAATTCTATCTGGGAAGCCCTGCGATTGCAGCTGCTAAGCTCAGCTGCAGGACCGAGGAACGAGTTGAACATTTACCTCCAGTAACTTCAGGTTATCGAGGTCCAGCGAGGGCTCCGACGTGGCCGCCTCCATCATGTTCATGCTGTGCAAACCCTGCTTGCGGTCTCCTGTAAGGCAGGGGGATGAAGGCAGGGTCAGGGGTTTGCCATACGACACACGGAAACAGTAAAGCTCACCTGGAATCTGCCAGGAACACTCGTCCTAGGGAAGGGCAGGACAACTGGAAAGGAATCCTGTAAAACCCTCTTGGAGGCAGTAAAAGCAGCAGCGGAGGCACTGGGGGCAGGAGGCGAGGGGTATTTGCTGCTTAGGTTATTGAATGTCACTGGCAATAACTGCAAAGCAGAGACCCAGCAGTCCCAACTGCCTGCGCTGAACGGAGGATTTGTTGAAGAGAGTGGGTCCTCTAGACCCATTTACTAATAAGCCTCTCTAGACTGTTAGGAAAGGGATATATGGCCAGGAAATGCCAGAGAGGAGATGGGAAACAATGTGTATTTGCATACAATGGGCACTGGGGCAGAAGATCTAAGCACAACATTGAGTAAAAAGAATAATATACAAGGCAGTATCCCCACACGCTACCTGCAAGCATCCGGTATCCAAAGAAGAGCGCGGCAATGAGCACGGCCAGCACGGACACAGATGCGAGGGCAATAACTATCGTCTCATCTCGATGGAAGGAGTGAGAAGAATCTGAAAGAAAACAACACCAAGACTCTTTAATTGTAAATTCAAAAGAATTGGGACCCTGTAGCATGGAGCAATGAGGGATGCTCACTTTTTCTGAAGTTTTTTTTTTTTAAAAAAAAAGAAACATCATTTTCTTGTATCAAAAATAATACGTCACAATTATCTTCCAGACAGCAAAGAAGTTTGTCATGAAGAAAGAACTGTTAGTGCCCTGAATGCTTAGCCTATTACTTCTCCACACCAGACTCCAGTCTTGCTTCTTTCAGGCATATAAAAATCCAGCAGCTTTAATATGAAAATTTATTACTGTAGATATTCCTCTGATGTCAGAATCCCTGGAATGTGGCATTACAAGACTTCATTTACATTGGCTTTAAAGCCAAGTTTGAGAACTATGTTTAAACTTGTTTTATATATTGCTAAAAGTGCTCCTTTAAAGGCTGTAATGAGGCCTAACTATGTTAAAACCACAAAGTATAAAATGCACACAGGGCTTAAACACTGGGCAAATTTTTAGGTGAAACTGAAATAAAACCTATCTGAAGTCTACACAAGTCGGCTAAATCAGCAATTGCTCTTAAAGGAATTTAAACACGATTCATCTACTCCAGTTGCCGATGGAGAGGTTTAAGTGAGCCAGATAAGAAGAGAAAGCAAATTTAAGAGATGACAGCTTCCGTTTTTACCTATCTGTAGTGGTAAGAGGAAATAATAAAAAGCTGGTAAAACAATAGAGCAGAGGGAGTTGTAGCTGGACGTGTGCAATGTAACCCATCAACGACAACAGGCGGCTCCTATCAGCTCCTCCCGTAAATCACAGGGAGCACAAGGATCACCACAACACCAGATGCAAAGAGGCTGCTCATAGACATGGACATAAAGGCCACCACGACTGGGTTTGGTAAAATAAAGTGGGCTCCAGAACAACGACAAGGCTACTGACACAGAGCACAGCGCTGTGGAGCAACGTTGCAGAAAAGGTTAAGAACGAGCACAGATTCTTTTCTGTGATTCTGCCTACCTGCCTCTCTCTGCTTTGCACGACCACTTGTTCTGCTTGTGAGATTACCAACCTTTTTAGATACAGCAAAAAGGCAAGGCCTCCGAGGCACAGCTTTAAATCCCTCCAGAGCTTAACAAGAATCCTGCTAAGTTGTTATCCCTTGAATCCACAAGAAGTTTCTAACTGGGATATTTCTTCCATCTAACTTGTTCTTTGCCTGCATTTCATCTTTAGCTCTTTAAACGAGCTGCTGACTTGCATTTAATTGAAACACCTAGAGGAAAATGGGAGCAAAACCAGCCTCCAGGTAGAAACCAACAGGGCCTCGTACAGAGGGCATTTGCTGAGATGAACCTTTCCTCTTACATCTAGCTTTAAGTGTAATAACACAGATGAAAACATACATACACACAGAGATATATAAAGCTACAGATCCAATATATTGTATTTGGACAGCTGTATGTCTTTATGCAGGTGTATACACCCCCATGCACATTTTCCCAGGAATTCTATAAAAATGCATGTGAACTAAGCCATCGAGAAGCACGTTGGTGTGCACCACCAACCTACGCAAGCCGCTTTGTGAGCAGTCCTGTAAAACAGAGGGAATACACATTTCTTTTCATGTTTTCTTCCACGAACACGTGGTGCCGAGACAGCCCTCCCTGCTTCCCACGAGGACGCTCCGTCCGGACACGTTCTCGCCGTGACACTCCCTAGGCCTGGCTCCCGATGAGCAACTGGAGTGAGACCGAGTTCATCTGCTCACAGCCCCATCCCCAAACCAGCGGCTCTGCTTCCAAAGCTGCTTTGAAAGGACACGATTATCACACTCGCCCTGCAACCGCACTCTTTGTTTTCCCCATGTCCTAGGCTGGCTGCAAACCCAGTGCTGGAGTGGGCACAACCTGGTGGCACCACATGCCCAAACCAGCCAGGCCTGTACAAAGACACGCTGAGCGGGGCTAGCTGCAGACTATACAGAGCTAATGGTTACAAGGTTGAATACGGAGCCAAATTCTACCCAAATTTGTATACACGAGCTATCAGCAGAGCTTCTGCGAGTTTGTGTTACTGCAGCTGACGGCAGAGGTTACGCACCGCCTGCTCTCACTGCTGCTAAGATATGAGGCTGCAGCTTCTGCTCAGCAGAGATTAAAACTGCCTTCGTGGGCTCCTTCATCTAAAGCAAAATCTGCCAAAACATTAAAAAAAAAACCTACAAGCACTGAAAAATGAAACGGAGAGGCCTGAAACCACCCTGGGAGCCAACCAATGCTCCCCGTCAGCTGGGCAGGGGGAGGAAAGCCGCAGCTAACAGGACACTTCCAAGGCATCCAGCAGCCGCGTCTCCCCAGCTCTCCTTCCTGGCAGTGTTTCTGTGCTCCCATGTTTGCACACCCACCAGCACCACGGCGCAGCCAACGGCTCCAGGAGCCTCTGCTTTTAAAGCCCAGCCCAGGACGGCAGCAGGCCCCTTCCCAGCGGCTCCCTGAGCTCCCGGGCTGCTCCCAGACCCAGGCACAACAGAGCCGGCGGAGGCAGCGGATTTCCCAAGGGAGCCCAGGCAGCTGGAGGGTATTGGAGCAAGCAGTGAAGACCGGAGCCTCTCCTGCTCAGGTTGCCCTGCACAGGCACTGCCCATTCCCAGCCCTTTGCTCCCTTCAGGCATGTCTATCACACGAGGCATTTCAAAGGCACCTCTGCCATAAGGTTTTCCAAGAGCTCATACAATGACTTTGGCAAATTAGTTTTTTAAAGTTAAGCTTTCGCACTGCCCCACACAGAGGTTTTCTCCTGTTGCCCCCCCAGTGACACAGAGCCAAAAACGCTGACAGTGCTGATGACATCATGGGGAATAATATTTTTCCTTCAAATTAACCTTTCCACTATAAACATAAGCTTTTAATATTAACTAATGCAAAGATATTTTGATCTAGGTCTACGCTCAAGAAGCTTTTTCTATTTCTCTGTAATTTAACTCGCTAAAATGAAAGACTTTTGTATGCTTCCTGTTTCCATATTTAAAAAATTAGCACTTACGCTCTTACCAAAGAACATTTTGAGCAATCAAAGGAAACGGGGACAAAAACAGGTTACAATGGCCAAAGGCAAGAGCCTGTAAACATTGGAGAATTCCTTCCTTGGAGCCAGAGGAGGATGCAAGCTTCTTCTATCTTCCTTTTCCATCAGCAAATACTCGGAAAGCCGCAGACAGTTCTTCCCTCCGCCCGAGACAGGGAAGCACAAGTCACCTCCCCAGCTTGGGTCCTGGGTTAGAGCAAGCAGGAGAATCCATAGGGAATTTCTATGCTCTCCACTTCATTGTTTGAAGATTGTGGCCTTTAATATTGATAGTGCAAAGCACAGTGACTGTGAATGCCTGTGACTAGTGGGAAACTGAGAACATTTCCACATTACAGAAGCTGAAATCTCTCCTGAAGGCTCTTCTGTACCACAAGCCAAGCCCTAGACACTCTGGAGATCCCTGTTGGGATGAGAAATCTTAAAAAAAAGCCTATGTGAAAATAAAGCTCTGCCTCTGGGTTAAGAACATGCGAGTAAATAAGTCCCGGAGCCACCTACTGATGGAAATAAGAATGAAATGGGCAGCAGCTGCAGCATTGTGTGGGTTAGCGATGTCGGAAAAGGAAGAAACCCACGGGGAAAAACCTGCCTGGATAATTAGAAGCTGCATCAGGACACAGACACACAGGGAGGCTGCCTTAAAACTCTGCAAGTAACTGGTGATTCTTTCTGCTTTAAGTGTTTGAACATGAAACATCAGCCTTTGAAATGTGGTTCACACACACAGCAACAACCTAAAGTACTTGTAGCCATTTGTACTCTGACAACAGCATTTAGGAAATGGAGGGGGACATATAATCAAAGGCATTTGCATGTGAAACTTTTACCATTAATTTTTAAAAGTAATTTTTACCAGCAGATCCCTACATAGCTATTCAAACTTTTTTTTTTATTATAGTCTCTCTACTTTTAATCTAAAGTACTGATAGCTACAGTAGTAAACAAGTCTAGAAAATAATATATGTGTATTTTACATTAGGTGAGTTTTGTATGAAAACACATTTGAGATATACGGCCACTATTCTAGATAACAAGAATCTTTTTGTCTGCTTTTGTTTTAAATAATCAATGTCCCCCCAGAATTTCTGGCAGGAATATGCTGTAGAAACTAAAAGGTCTACCTGCCAAATAGATACAAGAATATTCCTATTTGCTTTTACGGCTGTATCCGCAGGTTTCCAGCAACGCTGGTCTCAAGGAGCAGCGGGAAGAGTCTCCGTCCGCCTTCACCGCGCTCCGGTTGCCGCTGATTCTTCCAGGCAGCTCCAGCTGTAGGGACTGTGATCAAAGCCAGTGAAATTACACAGGGGCCCCAAGATCTCTCTGTGCAGCTTGCGTTAAAAGGGAGCAGAGTCTTAACGCCATCCTGCAAGTATTTCTTTGATGTGATAGATTCAATATGCTCACTGCCGATCTGCCAAAGAAGTTACTTTTCCATTAAGGAATCTAGACGATATTGGGGAGGAGATCAGAAGCAGGAGGGAAACCTTGTGCTCAAATTATAAACATAGCACAAGATGGAGCTGTCAAGTGTGAGGGCAATGTGGCCTTCAGCTGCACGTGACTGCAAATATGCTCTGCAAATTATAAAAGGGACTTTTCAAGTAGAATTATTTCTTCTTGCTTTTGGAATCAGGTATCACAGCGGCGCAGTAGGACTCATTTTAACTCAGGGATAAGGGCTGAATCTTTTGGAAGAAAATACATTGTGACCAACCTTTCCTAAGGACTCGGATTCCAATTCTAATTCTAAATTGTATTTGCTGACCAGGTGACAGAGACACGGCATGGATGACTTAATTCCCAGTTTCTTAATAATAATAAGTATTTCAATAGTATTTTTAAAATCTGTATTTTTGCTTTGTAGTTTTTGATGAAATTCCACTGAATTCCATACAAGTAGCAGTAAATTCATCCATTCAGTCTACACATGGGTTCTATCACATGCATCTCATGAATCTTCCCCACAGGATGAAAGACCTACTCATTCCTTACTGCGCTCGAGCTGTACATTCCAGCCGAAGCAAAACCCTTCATCAGTTCCTTTTTCAGCCCTGTTCTGGATGGCAATCAGCATTTCAACTGGCTGCCCATTGCTTCATTCCTGATTCATTTCCTGATTCAGGGTCCTGCAACAGGAGATTGCAGTCTCCACCACGCTCGGGCAAAGGACGGGAATGGCTCCAACAGCAACAATGTACCCAAAGCGACTCCCATTATTCCAAGTAAATCTCAAGTTCGTTTGGTGGAGGCAAGAAAAGGTGGAAGGAAAATAGAGGCAGAAAACCTGTACTGAGGAAACACAAGCTGGAGTCTGGGACCAGGTCCCAGCCCCACAGCTGCACCCTGATTTAAACTCCCTTAAAGCACAGTTTTAGTTAAGTCAGTGCTACAGGGTTGGAATACCCTAAGTGGTTTTCTTGAGACCTCTACAACGAACCCTAGCAGGAGCTATTTCCAGTTTCTGTAAAACTATAGAGAGCTGAGAATAACAAGAGTGGAGGGAAACAGCCTTTCTATAATATCACCTTTCCTAACTGTTTGCAGTTCACCTCAGCTTTCAAGGGGTCATGCTCTGAAATGACTATTATCTTAATTCTGTTTTACGAGTCTGTAATTTTGAAATGAGACTGCATCCATCAGTACTTGGCAAATTATTAATAGAAGTAAAAATCATGTTGGCATTTTTGTAATAGTATGGAATAGTATAGAACATAAATATCTGCTACTCATCAAAGCAACCACCTTCAATACTTAAACCAAAATTAAGGTCAGAAATATTATTTCACACACAGTTCTTGCAGGTATCCAAATGCAGAGCCTGAAATTAGCCAGGAAACACCTACTAAGAGAGACCGAGTGCTCTGCGCTTGGGCAGATGAAAAGCAGCTAATGGGAACAGTGCTTTTGTGGGAGATGAGGAGACATTCCTTAATAAAATAGCCCTGCCAACCAGTAACCCTAAGGCAATTTTCTTTCGTAACTAAAAACGGATGTTTTCTCTCTAAACTTCAGAGCAAATCCTTGGTTTCTATTCCAGCCTGCAAGGCTGAGATGAAGCAGAAAGTCTGCATTTATTTCCAACCATTCCATTATTTGAAGGAAAATCTAAACCAGCACCAATATTTTACCATCTCACACTCAGCAGCATCATATCTGCTTGAGTTTATATTCTTATACGAAATCAGAGATACGTGGTTTTGTGGCATGTCCCTAACCACACATTTTCTCCTGCCCTTCTCCACTTACAGGAAGACCAGATCTTTTCACTCATTTTTCACAGCAGAACCAAATTTGGACTTTAAGAAAGCACCAAATTTTCCAGAAACCTGCAGTAACCTCCCGACCAGGCAGTGCTGCGTCTCCAATCCCCTCTGTGCTGCAGAAAATGCCTAAACTGCAGCAAGGTTTGGGCTGTAAAAGCTTCCTCCTCCAAGGACAAGGTGCCTTGGGGACACAGCTGGATCTGGGCTCGCCGCCCTCCGGCCACGGGCCGGGGAATCCTCCTGCTTCCCTGCTGCTCGGGGTACCTCTGGCTGCGGTCCGGGGCGTCTGCCTTCCATTTGCCTCTTTGCAGCTTGCTTGGAAAACCCAAGGCCGCGCTGACGCCTGGAATGTAATAAAAATCCAGAATGTGTGATCCTCGCCTTGGCAGAGGCCTGGCTTATGCAACCTCTCACAGCTCCCTCCCTTTGATAACCACATACAAAGTCATGAATTAGCAGCTTGTCACTTTTGTAAAGAAATAACCCCTGAGCTGGCAAAAACTCAACTCCTCTGCTCCGCCTGCCTTTTTATTCCTTTTTTTTTCCACCCCCTGTGTCATCAGCAGATTTTGGGCTAATTTTAATACTACTGGATACTCCCTCTAACTGAGATATATGTAGAATTATTAGCAATGCAAATGCATCAGCATATTTAGGTAATCTCTCTGAAGCTGCCTACAAATAGATAAGCACTTGGTTACTAGAGAGATGAAAAGGAATATCTTGCTTCTACAAGCAAACTGCACTTGAACATGCCTGAGCCGTGCTTGATGCTTATCTGCTGCAAGCTCGTTTGGCCACACAACCAGATGCTGGGAGCATCGTGTGTATCAAAATAAAATAGCCATAAAAATGTTGTTTAATAAGAGCCCTTCGCACTGATCTTGGACCAGCAGGTCTTCCTCCTCCTCCATCACTTGGTGACACCAGTTTGGACACGATGGCTCTTTGCCAGTATCTGTGAAAACTGCAGGCCAAGAGCAAGGCAGCACAGAAAGTGAGCGCCTCACAGCGCCCCGGGATAGCTGCCCTAGACCTGAGAGGCTCTGGACCTAACTAGCTCATATGCCTGACATTCCCAGGAATACTGCCGCTCTAAAAATAGCGCCCAGACGTGCCAACAGAGCACAAAAATGTGCATTTCCATCCGGGTGCGCGACCTCGGCAGCAATTCTGGGAGAGGAAGGGTGGCGGGAGCGGAGCCGGGGCTCCCCGCGCCAGCCCGCGCTCCCTCCCACTCCGCCGGTTTTCCGGCCGGATGTTTGTGCTCCGTGGCGGCGGCGGCCGCGCCGGCAACGCTGCCCTGGGCCCGGCCTGGCTCCGCGCAGGAATCGGGGCCCCTCTCCCGGAGCCATGAGTGACTGGAGGCTCTTCCAGGCTCTTTCCTCCTCCTTCAGCTTTATCAATAGGCAGGGAAAAACAAGCAGCTTTAATGGATGGAACTGAACGCCAGGCTCATCCAAACCATAAACACGCAACAGAAACCGAATCCCAGCATCATCTACACAACTAAGCGATGCAAGTGAAAACACAACAGCAATATTAAGAGACACAGTGGGAACAGTTTACGACAAAACCTTGCATTACACTTCCGTGTCCAAGTACTTCACACTTAGTGGCCTAAATCCGTTACTATATATTAGTACATCGAGGTAGCCTATTGTTATCCTCTTAAATTTAGCTGGTATTTTGGTACTAAAACTTAGCTCCTCCCTCTGCTTTGAATTCAACAATACATTCTGTACTTGAAAGCATCCCCGTGCAGACATATTCTTCTATCTAAATGTTCTTGCAATTTTCAATGTGAAGACAGGTGCTACAGAGCCACAAGTTAAACCTGCCTTAGCACCATTTACAGCTCCTAAGGCTCCTGCCTGCCTGGCCAGGGCTCCCTCAAGCAGCACAGCAATGGTATCCTCATTTAGTAGGAGAAGCTCTAACTTGCAAAGCACAGGCCCCCCTCTCCCACTATTCTGTGCCCCCACGTGTCTGGTTTTCCCTCCAGGATGGTGTCAGGGCACAAAGCAGCTCCAGCTCCGAAAGGGATCTCGCCGCATGCCAGGAGATGCCGGTCGGCTGGGGGCACCCGAAGGCCCCAGGCTCACCCTGT
>JAUBOD010001029.1:1279573-1290258 GCA_032353885.1 Nothura maculosa | reverse complement strand
CAAGGACTGTCTTATACTGCCTCTAATCTACCTTCTTTTCAGCAAATTACCCTACTGCATTTCCCCTTGGAATAAATATTAATGGGGGATCTTCATCAGACAGTTAAAATTCTCAGGCTCTGTGTTCTGTAAAATTAAAAAAAAGAAAAACTCTTCTTTTTACCAAATAAGTCAGGGAAGCTAAACCTCACCCCTTTAGGGTGGAATACATTTCAATCTTCTGCACTTCCTTTAAGGATCTCAGTTCATTGGAGCACTTACCAAACATCCCTTTTTAGTAACCTAATACTATTAATTTCATTAAATTGAAGAAATGCATAAAACTGCAATGTACAAGATTAAATATAAATGCACTTTCATGGTAAATGAAATAAGAGGAACACTGAAAACACAGAAGAGAATAACAAGAAGCACACTTGAGGAACCTAAGAACTGTAGGAGGGAAGAGCTAAGAGGAGAGGAATAAGGAGGAAAATCTACAACAAGAGCAGATTTCTATGCAAGCACCTGAAATTAATCCATTTTCTACCACGGCAGAGATCCTGCAGGGCATAAGAACAAGTAAGTATGCAGTTAAAAACTTCATCACAATACTTATGCACTGAGAGCTTGAGAGGCCAAACAATAGTTAAACAGATAACTGTAATAATGTCATTTTTTTTAATTTTAGCTGACTTTTTCTTATTCTGCTTTTAGCTAATTCTGTTTTTGCTAGTGAGAGTAAACTGGAGAATTATGTTTGTCCTCTGCTAATAACAGAATCTACCACTTCCCTTTGAAGTGCTGCAGCAGATAGACCTTAGGCTGCAAAGGGATTATCGTCTCCATCACTGCTCAAGCACAAGACTTGCTTAGTGCAGAAAGTATGATGCCCAGGAAGCCACAAAGACAAAATATGAAGGGACCATTTATAGAGCATCAAATAATCTGCAACCACTTCATCTATACCTGCTTACAGCTTCTTCCCATGAACTACACTTTCTACAAGTTAAGAGCACACATACATTCAATTAATGCAAAGCAGCTGCAAATTTAAGTTTCCATCCTAGCTGCTCCCACTCTTTACATCTCTTTGTTCATGAATTCTTGATGCTTATCCTCAAGCTTTCAAGGTGAACCTCACCATTTGTGCCTCCTCTTCCCAAGCTATCAGAGGCACCTGCTTCTTGCCCTCATATCATCAGTAAACTGGAAAGTTCTTTCCCTCATTTCCTGAAGAGCTCCCCCTGTTTTCCCCATTAACTCCCTACTTCTTCCCCTCATCATTCCCCAGCACAGCTAAGTAAACCAGGCTTGGCTCTGTGCTACATTATGCTTTGTCTTGTAACGTCCCTGTGCCTTAGAGGATGACATATCCCCTTCCCTACTCATCCTCAGCTGAAGGAAGGAAATGAGTCCCTAATACTTTTCCCTAATATTTTATACTGTAAAAGCAAAACTTCCACCCACCTCAGCTTGGTATCAGCCTTTTCCTTCTGTCAAATATAATTAATTCCACAGCAACTCATTAAATCATTTCTTTCAAAACCCACCTCCTCTGAGAAATGCCAAGAAACCAATACTCTGCAATCCAAACAGCATTCTTTCAAGTCAAGACCTTTAACTATAGTTAGAATATTGCTTGTGATCCCACCAAAGTCTTCACTCACCCCTCTGCGAGGCCATGCCAGCACACTGTTTACCTGCAAGGTCACTTTTAAACAGATTAGTGTTTGTCCCTTTTGGGACACGCTCTCATGCCCGCCTAGGCTGCAGCTCGATGGGGCAGTTAGCTCTCCACCTCACCCCGTGCCTCAATAGAGCTGAAGCAAGTCAGCAAATAAGGGCGGAAAAAGTCTGCTTTATGTAATTATCAGCGTGGCATTCACCATTCCCTAAATCACACTCATTGGGTATTTATATATTTCAGCTCAAAATGATAATTTATGTGACATGTCCTGATTATTCGGAATTATATTAGTTGGAATTACCTGAGAAAAAGACATCAGAAAAACAAACGTAATTTTACTATATGTTTATTCAAAACACCCTAGAAGGAACTGTAAAACCTGGAGAGCAATTGGAAAAAAAAAATAGAGACATTTATGAAAAGAATCAAGACATAAATAGCCTCAAATTTGTTCTATTCAATCAGGACTCCCATCTAGTTTTATCTAGGGAAGCATGGATATGGCCAATAGGTTTAATTTTCAGTATTTCCCAGTAAACACATTAAATAAGCATAACCTCCAACATACGTATTGACTTCATGGGGCTAGCTAACATGATGCGAACGGTAACTGGTATAAGTTAATATATACAGGTACGTATAGTACATAGAACAAAAGCAGAGCAAGAAAAAGGTGACAGAATTATACCAGGATCTTGTGTAAGATAATCATCTGAAAACTAAGCATCTATACTGAACTGTAGTGTCCTAAAGTGCTGCTGGTTTTAAGCTTAGAGCCGGAACACAGAAGTATGTCAAAAAGTAATGCTAAGAGGAGCTTACTTGGCATCATTAGAGCACTGAAGAGTAGTTCATTTAAATTTTCAGGTAAATTTTAAGTTTTTACATAAATTTGCATTTTCCCTTCAGTAATCAGACCTGGTAGACAAATCAGATGATACAGCAAAAAGTTTAACTAATTCTTATCCTATGCTACGATGTAGAATTATCTTGATTAATTTCAACTGGAAGCACAGCTAAAGGTTATGGGCGCATTTTGGTTGGGTTTATTTTGCAGTATATACCTTAATGCATCACTTAAAACATACCATTGATATATAACCATACTGTTGAATATATAATCAAACCCAAACATCAGGTACTTTTGATCTCTGAAAGTGAAAACTACAAATGTAATTAAATCTTAGCTGACTGAAAAAAAACAATAACAACTAACTACTAAAAAGGCATTTAAGCTGCCAAAGACGAGCCCTGTCTTAACTATACAAAAGCAACACTAAAACATAGGTGCTACTTTATTCTCAAATGCAAGCACAAAAAGAACTGAGATTCTATACAAATTCTTCTAATTATCACCACTGTGAATTATCTGGGTTCTTCATATTATAAATTCCACATCATAGCTTTTCATTATTTGCCCTATGAAAATGTTTAAAATAGTTGAGATTTTTAGTTTTCATCAGTTTCTTTAAACTACAAATAGTTCAACCAGAATCCATTCCCCCACCATATAGATGCCAACCACACAAAGTGCGTCTCAGACACAATTTTGGGGAGCATTTTGTAGCCTCAGTGGCTGTTACAAAAGCTCTCCTGTTCTGCTCAAGATGCTTCTTTCCATAAGAAGATGCACAGAGAAGTAGCAGTGTAACAGGCCTGACACTGTGTGCAACACACAGCCAACATTCTTCGAGGATACCCCAATTTCCAGTGAGAATCCTCACTGACTGCGGGATTTGTTAACATTTCCCATCTTCCTCTCTCCTGGACTGGAATACTAACTCTGCTCACTCTTTTATTTATATGAAAAGTCCTTCCTTTGTACACAGAAGGGGAAGGAGAAGCAGTACTCTTGCATCCTCAAAGTGAAACCATGAAGACGTTCCTGGGTTATTACGCTGTACAATTATCGCACCCTTATTCCTACTTATCTCTCATCTCCCACCCCCTACTCCTCCTGTGAAATTCACTTACTCTATTGTGTCATATCTGGCTGCATATTCGCGCACCCAGAAGACACGTCTGCAGTTTTAGGCAGCACTGTAGTCAGCATACAGACCAGTAAGACAGTAATTGGGGCTTATTTGTATTGCACACAATCATTCTGCTGCATAAAGTAAGGAAGGCTACATTTGCTGATAGCTTCATTAGTGATACAACTCTCTGACAGGAAACGATAAAAACAAAGTCTCCACATCAAATCTTTCTAACTTTGTATTAAATAATGCACGAACAAAATATTTACTATAAGATTTCCAATGATTAGCTAAAACAGTGTTAAACAAGTATGGCCAAATAATTGTGTTCAGCTGCAAAAGCATTAATTACTATAATCTCAATTTAACTAAAACTTAATTAGGCTGGATTTGACTTAGCATAACTAAGAGAGAAATCATTTAACATGTCCTGGTAAAATTGGGATTTAATCATCAAATGCAAAATTAACCGGTCACAAAGCAATCTGTTTATAAGGATATTTAGGAAATTAGGGACACCAGGCAAGCATCTAATTTGCTAATATTAAAATATTATTTGTTAGCAGTGAAGCAGATTGATATGCTTGAAACAATAACACAGCAAGCACCAAAGGGTATCCATAGGTATATTAGAAGCTGTCTTCATTGCCTATATGCAATACATAATAGAATGTGAGATTTGAAACTTTGTAAAGTTTCAATATAGATGCAAATACCGCTGCAGTGGGCGTTTGAAATAATTTACACTAATTTAGGGAGAATTAAAACTGCTCTCACATCTCTTTTACTCCTTGAGATTCCCAGACTCTTTGAGAGCAGCCTGTAAAGAAGAGCAGGAATAGCATGGATGCCGGAACAAGTTTATCCACATCTTAGTGGAGTCCTAGCACAGGAGGAGGCGCGAGCCCCGCGAGCCGGGCGCGCAGTGACACACGGGCCGCCTCCCGCTGCAGTTGCCGGCCTCGGTGCCTATATGTCTATTTACATCACGGCAGCTGCTCCAGCTCCAGTTCCCCGGCCTGGGCCTTACAGCTAGAAATAAGAGCTTTAAACATGCATAGTTAACAGACAGACATTGTGACAGTGTCTCGACAAACTTCACTGAAGGGTTTCTTTTATTCTTTTCTGATTGCAGCAAAAACATAATGTTAATACAAAAAGAACCTTGACCTAAGTGTCTACACTGCATATATATGGAGACTCCACAGTAAATAAAGTGTCAGAAGAAAGTACATCTAAATATATATCTTTGTAGGTATCTAAAAAATGACATCATCTAGAACTTGCATTTTCAATTAGCAGCATTCTGAACCCAATATATATATATAGAGATATATATATATAGAACATCTATATAGATATAGATGTTCTATCAAAGAAAGAACATAGAGCTGTGTCATTTTTACTTTTTCTACAGAAGCTCCAAATTAGATTGAGGTATTTCTCTCTAAAGGCTATCACCAGAAAGAAGGATTAGTTTTCAAGTAAACTTGGTAACAAACTATCTACAACAAAACCTTTAACATCTTTAAAAAAAGAAAAAACCCATTTGAACAAGCGAAATCATATCAGTGAATGATTAAGTTTTTCACTGTTTCAACAGTTAATCAAGCCATTAATGGAGAAAACAGGATAAGCAATAAAGCAAATAATTATTTTTCCTGACATAAATGATTGTCGTGTCTAACAGATTCCAGAATAGCAGAGTTCTCTGGATTAGCTTAAATCCTTGGAAAATCGCAGGATGTTTTTTCTGACATCGCCGAGTTGGGTTTCTTTTTTTTGTTTCAAGTATCCCTGCCCGTGCTGCTTTGGCTGCAGAAATAGAACAATATATTTTTAACAGCAGCCAAGTCAAACGCGCTACGTGCGAGGAGGCCAGGGCAAGAGGCTGGTTAAGGCCAGGGAGCTGCGCGGAGGCGCCGCGACGCGCGGGAGCCTGACCCTTGTTACACACACAGAGGCAAACTCCGTTCCTGCCGTGAATAGTGAGCCGGGGAGATGGCACTGCCAGCGGCCAAGACTTCGATATCAACTAAGTGCTGCGTTCTCCAGCATTTAAATCGAGGAGTTCAGTTAATATCCATCACTTATGATGATAGTTTCAGTCATGTTGCTCCAGAAGAGCTCTTTCCCCTGAAGTGGGAAAGTTAGTGCTTACCATAAAACACTCCTACGGCATCTCACAAGCGCAAGAGACCAGACATGCAGTCCAGAACCGCGTAGGCACCGGGAAGCTGCCAGCATTCCTGCTACCCAGGCACACGGTTAGAGCTATCCAGGTATGTGGGCTGAGTTCCGCCAGAGTTGCCCTTTAAGAAAGTTCTACCTCAGATTTCTCTCCTCTATTCAGTTACTAATTTTCATGAAAGCAGTAGCAAATTAATCTCTCTGAGACATCTCTCACATATGGTTGGAATTGGCAAGCAGGTTCAGAAGTTACTGGTGGAAACGGGCAGGTTCACAGATGGCAACGACATAAAAAGGGAGTCTTCTGTATCTCTAGTTCCTATCTTTCCCTCCCTCTCTCGCTCAGAAATAAAAAACAGAAGAGAAAATACAAAGTACTGCTACACAGAATGCTAAGACACCTTTACTGCTCACAGCATGAAATGTGTGTTGATAGAAAAACAAGGCAATCCACAAAACTGACACCCTCCCACCCAACGGCTTGGAATAAAACACCATTACCACCCCAAAACCTTGCATTTTCCAAAGCTGTGAGACTGCTCAGGAAGGGAAAGCTATTACCCAAGAGACCAGACCTCTCGTTAATGCTCACAACAGAGAGCAGGAATCTTCAACACCACTGCCTACAGCTGCACCTTCCTTCTCACGCACAGCGCCCATCTCTGTTCCACAACGCGACTTGTGGATGTTCCCTCTCCAAACACGTCCGACAGATGTAAGTCATCTTCTTTGTCTAGCTGTCTAATAGACCCTGTTTCTCAGCCTATTGCAAAACAGATTTTATTCTTCATCCTTTCAAATGTCTCCTGCCCCGCCAGCCTATCCTCCTTCTGTTCACACATCGAGCCTGATCTCTCCCGTCAGATTCCACCGCTGCTGCTCATCCTGGCACTCAACAGACTCCTTGAGTCACGCTGGCAGCCTCAGAAACCAGAATTTTAGGAATTTTTCATATTATTCACTTAGCTTCAAACTCAAAGGAATGAGCGGATCCACCAAAGCAATGAATTTAACCAAACCATGACTTAAAACCTGCATGCAAGCTTCCCAGACACTGCTGCCCTACCCAGCACGCAGTGTCACACAGTGACAGCAAATCGTGCGCTGCTGGGACTGGAACCGTTCAGAAGGCCCTGCCTGACCATTTGCTAGCACCTACCAAGGAACCAGCAACACTCACTACATGGATTGCCGAGACATACTTAAAGAAAAGTAAAAAGCTGGGTGGGATGAGAACACTTATTCCTAGTGCACAAGAAAAATAAACGATTTTTTTAGACAACATGGTAATATATGCCAGAGAGGTGCCAATAAAGCCATCATTTGTACAAAGCTCAGCATAAGAATAATTCTGGGGGAAGAAATGCTTCTCTTCTCCTTATCCAGGGTACAGAAGGGCTTCCCCTCCATCCTCAGAACAGGACACACAGTCAACTTAGCCAGCCCTTTACTCATAGCTCTTTTGAGGGAAAAACAACTCGTGCCAGAAGTGATGCACCTATGGCTCAGGGCTTGAAATTCCAGCTCCTCAGCAAGGCGATTACTGCAGCTTCCATTTCCTCACAGGATGTGCCCACACCATGCAGCGCAGCTGAGGAATACTGCCATTTGCTTGGGAAGTTGTGACCGGCTCCGCTGGAGCGCCAGAGACCTGCACGGGCCCTGCTGCAGCGTCTCCAGGCTGCCTCCCAGGCCGGCCGCCTGTTCCCGACGGTTGGCTACTGGAAAAGCTTCCATGTTAAACAGAAAAATACACCGCAGTTGGAACTGGTCGGCAGAACCAGCCACTAGCAATGAGCACATCTCCAGCAAAGCAGCAATTGAACCACACAGGTACAGACTTATGGAAAGACACAAGGACAAAAAAAAAGTATTAGTTTCCAATTTCTGTTTTCCCTAAATAACTTACACACCAGACAAAGGAATGCTGCCTGCCCCAAATGTCTATAAAGAAGTGCTTTAGCACTGCATATCACAGAAGCTAAGTAAATGAAACAGGATTACATCAGGAAAAAAAATAACTTTCATTCACATTAAGTCCATACAAGCACTCAAATAAAATTCTCCAACGATATTGGCAAAAGGCTCAGTCATTCACTGGCCGTCTCTTGAGCAGTGGCCCTCATGATTACTGCATCCAAGCCCTTCAACACATACGGCAGGATAACTGTGCCTCGAATTTCTACACAAAAGGTTTAAAAAAGAAGAATGGGGAGTATTCTGAGAAGGAAAGAATAAAATGGCACAAAACAGCATCTCCAACAAAAAAAACAAACAAGCAAACAAACAAAAGACAGAAAATTCTCTTTACAATGAAAAAGAATGAATTCTTTACAATAGCATTTCTCTTTACAATGAACAGTATATGACTTAAAATATGAGCTACTGGACACCTATTAAAAATCTAGATTTTATGTAAGAAGCCACTATTCCCTAATAATTAGGGAAACAAACAAATAAACAAACAAATAAAAAAGAGGTTTTCCAAATCTAAAGCTAGTTCTTTATAACATCTTTGGCTGCCAAGGTGAAGAACCATCTCCTTTCTCCATGAGGTTCCAGATCGAAAGTCACCAAGAGCGAAAGTCACCAAGAACCTCCCCCGAGAATTTTCTCTTTCACCCACACACCTCAGCATCCTGTTCTTACTGGCCATATTTACATGCAAGACTTTGGGGAGGCACCCCAAGGATGTCGCGATATCCTTCTCAAGACAGGAATTTACCAACCTGTTCTGAAAACACTTTCCCTCCGCTGTCATGATTTTGCATTTATCAGCAGTGGATTTTCCAAGCTGCTGAGGCACAGGAGGTGCTTGGCGGCGAGGAGATGCAGCTAAACAAGGGCTGAGGAGCTACACAGGCTGCATTTGCACCGTGTACATGGTTCATCCTTCAGGGGAGGGGAGGGGAAGAGAAGCAATCGAGTTGACTCTTTCATGAACATAAAAGGGCAGAATTACACATTAGTGGAGCTTCCCCATGTAAAGCTGTTTATTTTTTTTTTTTCTTAAATGCAGTGTAAACTTACAGTCAACCGTTAGTAACTTTAACTGAAGCTCAAATCATTCATGTAATTACTCGTACAGGGGATTATGACCGAGGCTTTACAACATGGATTGTTACAATTTCACAATTAAGAAATAAATCACAATGGGAAAATTGGTTCCTATTCACAAGGCAGCCTAACAAGCTGGCATCATTATTCCTGTTCCTATAAAACAAACCCAGAACCAAAACGCATGGACTGCTGCTGCCGCTGAGGATGGAGGTGAATCGGCAGAACGGGCTGCACGGCACCTGCCCAGCCCTCGGCCGGCTCCCTCCCTCGCTAACCTGCTCCTGGGCTGCCTAAGCGCCTACCATTCACTGCAGCTTCGGCAAATGGCTAAAAGAGAAAATCCTACACCTTTTAAAACCATCGTTAACAGAAATGGTTAAATACTTGGCATTCTTGACTCATCCATGCTTTCACAGAAGGCTTTCGACCTTCAAAGGTCCCTTTTTCAAAAAAGAAAAAAAAAATTCCCTTAAATTACCGCAGACAGACAGAGCGAGTATCAGTCTAAAATATCAATGGCCAAAGGTCAGGCTGGTGAAGGCAAGGCCTACACAATTCATTTCATTTTAATATCTTCCTCAAAGATATTAAAAGAAAAAAGCAGAAGAGCAATAAAGAAATGGCCTAAACTGCCAGAGCAATATAAAGAAATGGCCTAAACATGTCTAATTCACAGCGTTTCCCAAATAATGGCACTATCATTCAAATTTAAAAAAAAAAATCAAGAATGTGGTATGGAAACTACCGTCATCTTGTTGGGTTATCTTTGCAAGATAGAGCAACTTAGGATTCACCTGCCTATGAGCTAAACATATCAGACCCTCCACCCCGAAAAAATGCCCAACAGGATGAGCACTCCAAATTGGCTCCTCGTTAGTAAAGAGCCCAGAGTCCTCAGAGCCTCCCAAGGCGGCTGAAACACCCACACCGGGAAGATCCAGTCCTTGCACCTAACAAAGCTGCGGGACCCTCAGGAAGCCTCCGCAGGCTCCTCGGTCACCATGACAGAAACCAGAGGATGGCAGAGCAACACGGAGCTCTTCCAGTATCACAGTTAAATATCCCACGCATCCAACACCGAGCTTCCAAGCAGCATTAAAACAGGCCCCAAAATACCAACGGGGATGCTCTTGGCATAAGGCTGTCTCCAAAACCTCGCTCCTCGGCAGCGGCATTTTCGCTGCTCTTCCATAATCACCAGTGACATTAGGAACGGCGACGCTCGTGCTCCGGGCCTGTCCGCGCGGAGCAGTTGCGCCAGGCGCAGCACATGGGCAAGGGCCCTGGACGCGTCGGGCTGGGGAAATTAAAAATGGCTGTGCCCAGCACATCGCGCACGGCTCCGCCGCCGCTCGCGGCGCGCAACACACAGCCCTGCCTCGCCTCGCAACGTGCGAACAAAAAGCTTATGAGTAAATACATGCATACAGATAGAGATATAAAATATAGGGTTTTTTTCGATTAAAACCAAAGGGTTGAGCACACACCTCGCTCTACACAATGAAGCGATTTCCACTTGCGAGGGGCCCCAGCCCGGGCACCCGATGCCCTCGGGCCGCCCCTGGGGGTGCTCTGGATGGATCCCCCTCCCCGGCTTTCCCCTTCCCTTCCCAAAATGGCTCTCCGGGGCCCTCCCGGTACTCACCGGCCGCAGTGCCGAGCAGCAGGGTGGCACCGGAGAGCAGCAGCACCAGCCACAGGCGCTGCAGCGAGGCGGTCATACCTGGCGAAGCCGAGGGACGAGGCGGCAGGAGGAAAATAAAATTGAAAAAAAAATCCGAAAAATTAGA
>JAUBOD010001029.1:1246161-1256303 GCA_032353885.1 Nothura maculosa | reverse complement strand
CATGGGACCCACCTGCATGAGCAATGAGCCTTGCTCCAACCAGTTCACCCACCATGACAGTGAGGTTGGGAGCAATGGCCATCATCCTGTTCTTCAGGTAGTCATACAGCTGTGTCCGATACTCCGAGATTTCAATCACCTGGCACAGACAAAATTCAGTGACAAGAACCAGTATTAGCCAACAACCAAATTAAGAGCCAATGTGTTGAAGTGAGAAAGCACTATGGATTCCAATCAGAGTAACAAAGTGCAAAATGCTCAGATGGCTAAGAGCCAGTTATTTAAAGCTCTCTATATAGGGCACCTTCCCAGAGCAGAGCCCCATCCAGGAAGTATACAGGACCTAGGCTGCTCATTCCCTTAAGCAACTTATTTTCTCAGTAAAGCTCTTGATAAGAGGGCTGACAACATGCCAAAGACAGCCAAGTAGAACAAAAATACTCAGTAAGGACATTTGCTTTAGGACAAAACCCTGGAACACTCAGTTTTCACATAAATCTTTGCCACCATTCTCTTGCAATGGGATAAATGCTCTTTGCTTGTTCCATACAAATACACATAATTAGAACACATAAAAAAGCAGCCCAGTCTAGACTGAGAACAGGAACTCTCTACTCCCAATCCTGCCACTCCCTGGCAAAGTCAAAGGGATCCAACTGGCAGCACTGAAGGAGGATTTCACATACAATCTAGATGAAAGCAGGGCAGAGCTCCTAATTCTCCTCAGTTTGCAGTGTTTTGCTTTTAACCCACATGTTATCAGCTACCTTCAAAACTACAAGTAAGAAGTTTCATTCATTAAAAGGAAGTTTTGCTGTTTTGGACACTCACTTTCTGACTTTTTTTCCACTCCCCTCTGATGAAACTTGGAATGAGAAAACCAAATAGTTTTAATGGAACTTTTTCCAACCAAGGTTGGAGGTAAAATACCTTCTCCCAAGCTTCTAAAAGCACCCTGAAACAGATTCCAGCCCCAAATTAGACTGCCACATTCCAAAGACTTTATGTAAACACTATCAGTCTAAGATGGCTCAGATGAGGTAGTGACTGAGAACCCTCATGTTTGCACATCAGGTGAGCAACATTTTAGGAATCATCACTGCCATCACAAAGACCCTGGGAAAACCACTCCTTGGCAGAACAGACTCTGATACAATTACCAGTTACTAATGCTGTCCATCCCCATGTACATACCTGGTCACAGAGGTGAATTATGTTGTTTATGTCTTCTTCAGATACTTCTGTCCCCATGGAAATCTCTGCAGCTGCCTTCACATCCTCTTCTATCTCCTCTGAGAGGATGTCAGAAACATCAGAAGAAGCAAAATTTCTTCTGTCTCCTGCAGGGGATAAATAAAAGCAGGTGTGTTGAGGCAAGATGAGCAAATCGACAAAGAAAAGTCAGTAACAGATTCAATTTATCTTCCTTTTCTGAACTCCCCAAACTTATGTCAAAGTTACCTCTTATATTAATGCTATGCAGGAATGGTTAGAAACATAACATCTGAAGCAAAATACCTTGTTCCATAAACATAATATACTTCTTTTAACAAGATTACAAAGGAAAAACAGAAAATGAGCAGTCAGTTACCACCAGCTACACCAGTGCACCCCTACACACACCTCTCCAACCTTGGTTAGAAAAAGTTCCATTAAAACTACTTGGTTTTCTAATTCCAAGTTTCATCAGAGGGGAGTGGAAAAAAAAAGTCAGAAAGTGAGTGTCCAAAACAGCAAAGCTGCCATTCTTTCTGTTCCAATGAATACAGCAGCTGTGGTCTCAGAACACCCACAAGCAGCTACTAAGTCTTTACATCATTTTCAGCAGCTCATTTCCACACTAGTCTGCTGACTATGGTTCTAGGAAGATATGCTGGTGGTCCATGAAGAACTGGTTGAATCACACAGCATTAGCTTTAAGTGTCCAAATGATAAATCTGTACATGTTCCATGTTCATGTCAAGATTCAAGTGTACACTGCTTTCTGCTGGCCCTTACATCACTGCTGATGGCAGGATACACAACCAGGACTAGCTGGACAGATCTACAAATCAGTATCACAACGTGCCAAATAGAAGCAAACAACATTACCCAGGCTTGTGCCTCCTTATTACTCACCAACTTTCCGCACGCATTTACAGTATGTGAGGTTATCTGTGATGATTTTGCCAAGCTCAGGAAAGTGCCAACCGTACCATTCCCTACAGCGCATGATGTAGTTATTCAGTTCTTTGTCCAGGTCATCGAGAAGGGCTGTGAGAAAGAATGAATTTAAATATTTTTAAGCATAAGGTAAACTCAATTCAACACATTTAAACACTGTAAAGGGAGATAAAGCCCAAATGTTTCTCATAGACTGCTTGGAATAAAACAAACTGCAGGCTTTTAAAAAAGCTTTAATTTTCAGAGAATTGCACAACTCCAAGCAGAGAAATACACAAATTCACAAGTAAGGCCTGAGCATTTTATTACTGGAACTGCCTGGGAGAAACAGCTCCTTTAACAGCTACAAAATAAATTCACCCAGAAAGAGAATAGCAGCTAGTGGGCCGCTTCCTCTCAGCCAGCCATTTGAGGTGCTACACACACGACAGACAAAATTCAAGAAAAAAGGTTTTAATGTTGACAAACTGATTTTCTATTAAATCACCGTAGAAGACAATTTGGTCCTTTAATTGATAAAGACGTCTAGTACAAATGCAGTAGACTCTCCACTTAGTAGATATGACTAATAACCGAATTTGTAATGTAAGAGAACACCCACAGCATACATTGCTACAGAACCCTGAGGCTAAAATATTTCTGTAATGCAATACTAACATTCCCATCTGTTGTCTCAGTGGTAGTGACGAAGAAAACTAAATTAAATCATTATTTTCAGCTTAACCATGTTTCATCATTGACAACAGTCTGGGAATTAATATTCCAAACAGGATTCCTCACCACTGCTTCACAGCAAGCATGCTATGATGTAGATGTCTTGAAGGAAAAGTGAGATTTGTGTTTGGAGTTTAAACCTCTAAGAGGCTGACATTAGGAAAGCCATGACATGGAATGCAGCATTATACACTGCAGTGGTTCTCAGGGGTCTAACAAGGGTTTGCCACCTCACACAGGTTATCATTATAAGCAAAGCTTAGAAAATCCCACTCCATGGGGCACAGACACCCTTCCCAACACTACTCAAGTTATTGTGTACTGGCAATGGAGTTCTCAGAGGACTGGGCTTGTAATAACAGCCTGTACTTTAACTGCTCTCTAGACAAAGAAAATTGACCACTGACCTCATTTTGCTGCATCACCTTAGTAACATTATTGATTGTTCAAAGACCTATTCAGAAAATAAGGCCTTTCCACTAGCTGAAGGCAATCGCCTGGTTTACTGAAACACACTGAGAGGAAATCTGGACAGCAATACTTTTCCACAAGCAATGGAAGAAAGTCCTAAGCCGAAGCCACTACGGACCTAAATTCTAAGTATACTTACAGATTGCCTGGACAATCATGGTATCTACTTTGTCTGGGCTGAATTTCAGCTTGTAGCGGGAAAGGCTGGGGAGACAAACATGGTTTCATCAGCATCTTGACATCCCAGCACAGAGCACATTCCCCCATTTCTATTTTACATCGAGATCTTCATCCACAGGTTCATTCACACCAGCTCAGTTTTATGCTACTGACAGCTCCCAGCTGGCCAGTGGAGAAACCTGCCACGTGTTTTCACAACTGCTGTGATGCAGCACACACCCAGGAGCAGGGTGAAAGGGAAAGCTAGGGCTATCTGCACCACACACTCCACAAGCAACATGAACACTGTGGCAGGAAATGTGCTGCTGGCTCCTTTCTGTATGGCTCCCCACCAAAGGCAGTCTTTGTCAACAGTATTTCCAGTTCTGCAGCGGTTGGAGCTGATCCCCCAGCTGTACATACCCAGCATCAAGTACCAGCAATGCTAACAGGAAGCACTAGCAGAAACTTCCTCAAACATTCTCAGGGGCTAAGACCATTATCATCCACCTAACAACTCACACTTAAAACCTCTTTGTACACATCTACAGTTTGCCACAGTGAAACACACGTGGCAATGAGGACACCTTCAAAGCTTTATCAATATTAACCCTCCTCCCAAATGGTATAATCCCCCCGTATCCCAAAGGTATTTTTAAGGAATAAGGCAGAGAAGAACTCTAAGCTTGCTAATAGTTACAGAACAAAGTCACCTCAGAACCTGGATAAAAAGTTACTTGGCAATGAGTGTCTGTCAGTGCTGCCCCAGTGATTTGGTATGAGGCCACAATGTCAAGGAAGGAAATCTCTGCCTTTAATATTCACATACTGCATTATGGGGAAACGTCATAGTTCTGAGCGCTGACCAGACCCAAAGCCAGCCTCACAGTTCTCAACAAGGGAGTTACATGAATCAACTAAAACCACTGCAACAGGGATATAATAAACCCAATGCTGAAGCATGTAACAGGCACAGGGAGGCCATCTACTTCCTCTTTGGGAAAGCTGAAACCTCACCCTGAAAGACAGGTGAAACATGATGGAAACTCTTTCCATATAAAACTAGACTTCATATACAAACACATCCTGAGTTACACATAGAATGAGTACAAATCTGGTGGCATTAGAGATACTCCCAGCAGCACAGTATGGCCAAAGGCTCAGAAGTGAGGAAGAGACAGGATGAGAGGCAATACTGGCAACCTACCTGTGTGCCAGGCCCAGACACATAGCTGCCATCTCCCGAGAAGGGAGGCCTGTGATGAGCCCTTCAATCTGTGAACGGATTCCCCTCATCAGCTCTGTAACCATTGGGCTGTGAATACAGCTCAAATTCAGCTTATCCTGCAGGATACAAAGAAATGGTCCAAATTAAGCACAAAAATGACATTCTTTCTTCCGGTAGCATCATCTCACACCTGTTTTTTCTACTGCAACTCTACAGTTGGTTAGTCAACTGGATCAGCCTTCTTGGATGATGCTCAAGGCAGTAACCCTCAGTCTCCCACATCCACAGCCCCCCAGCTTGAAGAGATTTATAATTAAGGCTTTCCTGCTATGCAGACATTGGAACTGACAACTTGGGTCTTTGCAGTTTACTGCAACAGTCTGGCAGCAGTGAGGAACAATTACAAGCTAAAAGCCTAGGGGATGTCCCACACCAGTCTCCTAAGGCATCACTAAGACATGGGCACAATAAAAGTCTTTGGAACAGGTAACAGGAGTCAGGAGACATATCTGGGATTTGACACCTAGGAGAAGGCAATCAATCTCTACCATACTTTCATTCCAGACATTTTCCCAGCAAGCACAGCACACATTTGATAAGGTCTAATTATCTCTAATACTACAAACATAGCACGGGTAGAATATTCTGTCACTAATATCCAGAACCTAGTTATTATATTCTAGTAATGTAAGACAAAAAAAGGCAAAGCGAGTTCTCACTTTTATGACACCTCCAAGTTTGGCATCTGCTACAGCCAGCTGTTCATGGGCATCTTTTGCCACTATCTTCTTAAGAATTTTCTTCAAGTTCTTGCTGAGCTTGCCTTCTACAAGAGCTGTAGATGCTGCAGAAAACAGGAATAAAGATGCACTTTCTTTTCCCTCCTAAAAACAGTAACACTAGGGCTCCTGATCTGTTAATTTTTATTTCAGCTGCCCACAATAGCTCTGGTCTGACTTGCAACACTACCTCACTATGCAACAGCTTAAACCAAAATAAAGAAAAAAATCTGTAGATGCTTACCCCTTTGGAGTTCTAACTCAAAACTCTCCTCCAAATCCCTTTACTTCCTCCATGTGGCTCCAGTCCTATTTCTGGAAATTGTGTTTAAGCAGTTCTACAAATAACGTCATATGCTTTAGATGCATGCTTAACATTTTGGCAAGCATTGGAACATTTATTGTATGATTTAATTACCCAACCATCTTTCAGGTACCTTTGTCAGTAATCACTATATTCTAACTTAAATAATGTCTTGTGTCCTCGAGCAATGGCAGTGCATTATCCAAAGCCTAACAAAGTAGGAAGCTAAGTACACTGCCCAGGGGACCAAATATGGACTCTCTTAATATACTGAATAGACCAAAGATTTTAAAAAGACATCTCCATTCTTGAGTATTAATATAACAGTAAAAGTTTTACAATTCCAAATTACATTTTAAGAATACACTTATACAACTGTCAACTCTGCGCTTCAGATCAATGCAGCATCTTAAGCACTGCACATGAAGCATCAGGCATTGATCTGATTCCCAAAACTGATGAAAAGCAAGAGTCAAATCTGAAGTGTTATGCAGAGTTTTCCTTTCATCCTTCATGAGTAGATATTACTAAGCTTTCATACTGGCCAGTAACTCCTAGTCCACTTAAAGACACATTGTTTTTCCTTCAAAAAGCGTGGCACAGACAGTTTAAAATCTCCATTTCAGATTAGTAAACTTGACAAAGTAATAGTGCTAAAAAACGCATACTCCCAAGAAAATCCATCATGTAACAACACATGACCTAATGGTAGCAACTCCAATTCTGCAGAGTTTCCTTAGTTTAATTTAAAAAGCTGCTATCCCTGCTACATGAGAGTATCAAGACCCATTCTTTGGTCGCAGTTGCAACAGGTAACCTCCATTTACCGTCAGAGCAACACCTACCATTTAGCATCCTGCTCAAACTAGTCCACAGCATCTAGTGCTTAAGAGCTTAATTAGCACAAAATATTCTATATAAGGCTTTTTCCATTTTGTTTAAATTACCTCATTTCTTTAAAGCACAACACAGGCATTTCTTAGGCTGCAGAAAGGCAGGCATCACTAAACCAAGAGCAGCTGTAATGTATGTACTCTCCCTTGACTGCACTCAGCCTGTTGTCTCAGTGGTAGTGACGAAATGTTGGCTGAAATCATTTATACTCAGCTCCTGAGAGAATCCATCACTGACAACAGAGCTTGTACCTCAGTCAAAGGCTCCATTCATTGCTCATTAGTGAGCTGCTTAGGCAATAAGCGTGGTAGGAAAACTAGACCTCATTAGGTCTCTATCAGGCTCCGACTAGGTAGATGATCTCATAAGACAAACAAGAGCAGTTAACTTTGAAGAATTTATAATCTAAAATATCTAAACAAGAAAGGAAAAGAGGAGGGACAGAGGCAAGGAATGAACATGCAAAGTTTTTTGTTTTAATAAAAACGGTGTTACCTTTCACTTACCAGCAAGTGCTTCCGTTGTGTCCTGAAACTTTTCAAAGTGTTTCAGCTTTACGCTACAGAAGAAAAACGTGAATGTGTAAACCAGTCAACAAACTAGATGCTGTATCTCTTTTCTCTGTCTCTATTATATCTCCCACTAAGTCCCCACTTCTTCCTAAGATTACAACAGAGCAGAAATCAATATGAATTGCCCCAATAAAGATGAAGAAAATAAATCCACTGATTAAGTTTGAGCCTGCTGAGGGTCTTCAGCTGTGTCACACAATCTTTATTAAAAGAAAGCCTTCAAAATCTCCAGGAATTTCTATTTAATATTTGTAGTTAGAATCAGCATGATCAGAAAACCTGAGCCACCTTTTTGTAGCTCATCTTTAAAGATAGAAATCATCCATCCAAATGTTAATGCTGCAGACTAATGAAATAGGTGTCACTGCTGAGTGACTGGTAGTATTCAGTCTTGAAAACGCAGCTTTCTGCCTCTGGAGCACAGAGTCCCACAGAGCCTAATCTAATGTGTTTCTTAACCAAATGCACCTTCAAATACTTTAAAACTGAACTGATTCATTGCCCACAAATTCTCTGCTCCTTCCCTGTAATTAACATTAAAATAGAAGTTCAGGTTAGACTTAAAGAATTATTAAACAAAAAACTGCCAAACTATTATGTCCAATAACCCTATGGACACTTTCACTACAATGTGTCAGCTCCCTAGGCCAAGTTCCCTTCTCCCCCTCACATAATCTTTGGTGTTGATATCTCGAGTAACAGTTATGAAGCTATCTCAATCCAGTAAATTCCTTGTCAAGGTCAGGCATTTGACTAATCCAATTCTGATTAACTGCTGCTCTTTGGGAGTCAAGTATCTGCAGAGGAAGCAAGGTCACAGATAAAGCTGAATGCTTAAGTTAAGCATTTGCTGCACAGCCCAACAGAAGCTCCAGGCTTATACTGATACCTCTTCAGAAGCACATGAAAGACAGGAATTAACTCGATCAGCACCATTGGAAATGAGTCCAATCTAGCAAGGGGACAGGATATTTCTACAAGATTAATACCACTGCAAACAGTTAGTTAGTGGGATGTGGGTTATTCTGTCCTCTACCTTAAGCACTTTTACAAAGCAGGACAAATACAAGGCCTAACCTGTTAAGATGCATCTATAACTACTAAATCTCATTAGAAGTTTTCCCAAATAACACCCTGGACTCAGACTTGGAAGGAATTTACCACTGATTTCAGCCACAGGACAGTTTGGACAAGTTGTATACTATTAGTTTCCGCCAGATTAAACCAATTTTTATTTTAAGAGTGCCTATGAACACAAAAACCTGTCATGTCAACCAGTGCCAGCATTACAAGCTTGGATATTGTTCTCAAGGTATCCAAAAATGTTGTTCAATTTTTTGCTTCAGTGGCACATCATAATGATTTTTGGAGTCTAATTGCACAGCAAGAAAATAAAAATAGTTATTTCCTTTCATCCATCTTGACATTCTACTTCAGTTCCCTTGAATATCTCACTTCATATCTTTGTTCACAGCTTTTAATTTTACAATGAGGGGCAAGGGAGGGAAGGAGGAATCAATGTTTCTGCTGGAGTTCAGATGTCCATAAATACACATGCGGTCACGTTCTTCCAAAAGCCAGGCTGCTACTTGACATAAAGCTGCTTACATTTTGTTTGCTTTTTCAGGAGTCTCAAATTCTTTCCATAAACTGTCAACTTCTTGAAGCTTCTTCTCATTTAAAACCTATAGACAAGAAACCAGAAAAAAACTATAGTTAAAACTTTTCATAAGCTTTCAACTCTGCATTCATCAGAAGAGCCAAACCAGGTCCATGTCACACCCTGCCACTAGAAGTTCGGTCAGATATGAAACAAATTCAGTTTTGGTGATCTCTGGTTTTAGTGTTTTCTCTCAGCAGCTTTATTAGCAGTATGCCTACTAATAGGTAACTGTACTGAAAACATTTTATTATCAAAGAAATTACAGAAGTTGCTCAATAAAGGCTGGGTCCTTCTGAACCTGCACATCAAAGCAAAACCCTCTCCTTGTTTATCAAAACTGGGCTCACCCCACCTCCTGCAGGACTCATGCACAACCCCTGTGACCCAAAACCAAGCTCACCACTACTCACTTTGGAAAAACACCAGAAAGTCTGGGACACCTACCAGGAAGGAGTGATCTTACCACAAGTTATTAATCTGAGCTGACCCACAGAACACTTCCATGAAGACAACCATTCTCCATAGCTCAGTAATTGAGCCAAGAATTGCATAAGAGGCAGCAATAGCTTAATCCTTCTCTGTGCAAAGGGGATTCCCTCTCAGGTTTTAAACTTCAGAAGGTTAACAGTCATACTATCAATACTGCATACACTTCATGAAATGCAGAGTGTACCAATAATTCCTAGAAGAGTGCTCAGGGAAACAGCTCCATTAATATCTTCCGCATCACTCAAAAACAATGGCTTCTTATTCCCACAGCCAAGTCCAAAACAGCTACAGTTTGACTCAGGATCACATTGAAATCTCTCGAGATTATGAAATTTTGCTTCCTTGCACATTTCCTCAGCACTCCTCTTCCTTTCCTCAGTGTATCAATCCTTTTTTCCAATTCACCCTACCTATCTCAAGGCAGGCAGAATTGAGTCTCCGTAGTAGACATTTGCACAAAGAGCGATACACAGAGACATGTCACCAAATGGAGGTTGTTGGCACAAAGAAGTTACAGCTGCCAGGGAATGTCATGTGTCCCACAAGATGCAAGACTTTTCATTGGAAAAGTCTTCCAAGATCTGGAATACATTCATGGTTTTTGCCATAACAGAACTCTGCTTGTTCCTCTTTAATGGAAGAAAAACCTACTAGGAGCACCTGAGAGCTCCCCAGATTGCAGGACAGATCTGTCAGCTGAGGATAA
>JAUBOD010001029.1:1230857-1241568 GCA_032353885.1 Nothura maculosa | reverse complement strand
TTCCACTTGGCGTTGAATGGCAGTGTAGTTAGCACTGACAAAACACAGGGAGCTGTTTCAGACTTGCTGGGTCTTGTATTCCGATTTCAAATCTGCTGCTTTCTAAACTCCAATTACTGCTTTTTTTAGCATTGATTTGATCCTATTTTCTTTATTTTTCTCTATTCCCTCCTCCTGAAATTGCAGTGCTAGTATTGGCCCTGATTTTTGAGGGAAAGGCTGCTGAGGCTTTGGGTGCCTTTGTGGTAGGCAGATGTTTTAAGCCTCTGCTTTTTCTACCGCTTGTCCCTTTGATTTCTGTACTGGTTTGTAGTACAGGACTTCCTTGCTCCTTAGGGTTTGGAATCAAGTGTGTCATGAATCACTCCTTCCCACTGTTAGTGGCCAGAGGTGCTGTCGTCATAGTGGTGCTGATTTGTCATAACCAGGGCAGAAGGGTTTGTTATGGGAAGTGTAAGAGATCTAGAACATGTGGAGCTAGACAGACGACTGCAAAGTCCCTCACTGCTCTGCAGTTGAGTTCCCATGTCTTCAGGTCAGACATTGACCTGAAATGTAATGGGAGGAGATGGGTTGTTTTGATAATTTTGTTGGGAAACAGCAAATAGGGAGACAGTTGAATGTTAACAGGCATTGCACGGATCTGAATCATGTTTGGATTCCCAGCGGTTGGCAGCCCTGTGCACAGACAGAAGAAATACCATGATGAGCGTCCTTATGGAAGAGATTCCGAAGACGGCTCCGCAGGGCGAGTTGCAGTTTCTCTTGGAGTCGGGAGTGGCAGTCAGCCTATTTTTATTCCCCAAATAGCCCCACAAGATCAGACTTGTGATATGCTGGAAAGGGAGAGCTTAGCTAGTGAGTGCAGTTGCTGTGTTTACATGTCAGGAAAGACTCATTTGATGCTTTAGAAGTGACTTGAGGCCTGGAGACCAGGGCTAGGATCTTGAAGGCTTGCGGCTGGTTTCTGGCTAAGACTTTGGAGGGTGAAAAGTCCTAGCATTCCAAATTGGTGCCTAGCTGAGTGTTTAAAATCATTCAAAACAGTTGGGATCTCCTCATGAATTTTCTTTTTGTCCCAAACCAAGAATGGATCTGGCTGAATGCAATGAATTAAAATAATACAAAGAACCTCCCTTCCAGCATGATGCTTGCAGAGATAGCCGGGGAAGATGTGTGCAGGCTTTTCCTTGCTCTCTGCCCCCTGAGGTCTTGATATGCAAAGTAGTTGTGAGTGTTTAATCACCTTATAAAGAGGTAAAAAAGCTTGTTGGTTTAATCTGGAGATAGAGAATTCTGTCTGGATGGAATTAATCTGTAAGGGTAGTATGTGTGTTTGCTTGATTCCCCCCAAAAAACTAGCAAAAGCCAGTTTGCAACCAGGAAAATACACATAGTGGGCACCTACACATATTTTCCTTTTGTCCTTTGTGCAATCAGATACAAAAGGAAGATGTAAAACATAAGCAGAATGTCCTTGTTTCTTGTGCCTTGGGTGGATTTCTTCATTGAGCACAGCCTGGATCTGAGGCACTCTGTAAGATGCCTTTGTGCTTTAATGGAACATAAACACAGACCCCATCCACACTATGTAGTGATGGGTGAGAGAGGGGTTAAAGTGCCTGATCTCATTCACCTGTCAGCAGTTAGCCTGAGAACTTAAATCTTGAGTCTTGAATCCCGTATTTTCCTCAAGCTAGCATTTGAACTCTGCTTTGAAGAGCTTTTGTGCTTAAACTACTGAATCAAACTTGCTCGGAGTCATTCCTACCCTAGAAAGATATCAAAACATTATACTTAAACCTTAAAAAAAAAAAGCTTTTAAGAGTGGTCGTCTGATAGCAAGCATGCTGTAGCAAGGAAGCAGTTAATTGGTGTTGTTGACACTGGAAGGGAGGAGACTGGCTGTTTTTGAAAATAGTAAATACTGTCCATGCAATAGAAAGACTGAAAAAGTGTTTGCATGGTTCACTCTGTGCTGGTTGGGTGTTTCAAGTGTGTTCTGTTTACTCCTGATTCCTTATTTCTTGTAAGAGTGAGCCTGTGTGTGTTCAGTTTCTCTTCTGCTGTCTTCTAGGAATGTGATGTAAAATTGTGGGGTGGTTTTTTTACATCTATTGTAAACTATTTTCAAATGATCCTTTTAAAATCTTATGTTCTCCATGGTGCTTCTCTTTCCTCTTTAACTCTTAGCATACTGTTGTAGTCTTTCACAGTGCTATGTCACTGTTCATTTCGTACGCTAACTAGGAAAGGAAGAAGGTGTGTTGGGTGGTTTGTATTTAGTGTGATGTAGGAAGAGTGGCAGCTGTCATTGTCCAGTGGAAGTAATGTATTGTACTTTATCAGAGTTCTTTTGAATATACTTTTCCTGCAGGAAGCAAAACCTTCAGCTGAGGACTTGGGAGACAAGAAAGAGGGAGAATACATTAAACTCAAAGTCATTGGGCAGGTGAGTTGTGTGATTACTTTTGGATATTTGGAGGTGTAAGTTTTTAAATAGATTCAAGAGATTTATTAAATTACTTTTTAACTAAAATTAATGGAGATTAAAGTTGGCACTGAGTTTTTCTGATCTAGATTTTTCCAAAACAAGTTATTTATCTATTGGTAGTGCTGTCTGTTGATCTATTCCAACTGCTTTTGAAAAATTAAGCTATGGTCCTGATTGAGAATTTGGACAGTGGGTTCTCTGTCTTCAAGCTAGAGAAAGCAATGCATTTAGCAGTTATTTTTCCAAAAGCTTAAGAAATATTGTGGCAAAACTGAAGTTTAGGCCTTCAGAGTTGATTTTGCTCATCAGCCTGAGGTGACCTTGGACAGAGATCAGGAGAGGATGCTGTTGGTTGCCTTGGTGGTAGATGTGAGGGTTACATCCCAGGCCTGTCTCAGAGTCATATTGGGATGAGAGAGATTCCTTGAACACAAATCCTCAGCCAAGAAGCCCCTGTTCACTTAATCTGCCCCAGAAATGTGTCTTGGAAGTATCGGGGTGACTGCTTTGCTGACTGGAGGCAGGTGACCTGAGAAGTCCTCAGCATAATTAGCTTACCTCTTGCTGGTTCAATCAGCACCAGAGTGCTGATTAAAAGGTAAATGTGACCCACTTGCTGTACGTGCAGAATCTCTTGCAGCTGGTTGTATTTGCAGTCATTTCAACAGTTCTGGTTGGATACCTTTAGCTGGTAGGAGGGACTGTAGAAGGGGATCTAAGAGTTTGCTTTAGGTAAGTGGTGTTTTGCCAAGTCAGCCTGTATCCAAATGTCTAGGTAATTACACTAACTGAACAAGGCTTCATATAAGTGTGGAAGTGCAAGCTTAAACTTGTCTCTTATGGAATCTGAGAGCACGAGTCCCCTACATATGTTTGTATAAGTACATCAGCTGGGTAAAAGATGTAAGCACAGACTGAACAAAGTATGCTTTTTTAAAATTTTAAATCTAATTTCCTCCCTAGTGAGCCTTGGGCTGTATCAGACCATCTGCTTTAAAGCTTCTATGAAAACAAGGGAATGTAGTGCTTCATAATATGGTACTCGAGGATGATTTACTAGTCACCAAAGTATTCACAGCAATAGTTAAATTGTGTTCTGAGCAAGTTTAAGAGCAAGAGCAATAAAGTCTTAAAGCTTGTGTAGATGAAGTTAGCAATTACAGCAAAGGGGATAACATTTTTTTTCTTTCCTGTTTTTAGGACAGCAGTGAAATTCACTTCAAGGTGAAAATGACAACACACCTCAAGAAACTCAAAGAATCATACTGTCAAAGACAGGTTTGTCAAGCTATGGCACTGTTTTTTAAAAGAAAAAGGAAACACCACTTTTGCTTTTCTCAATTTATTGTGTTTAAGACATTTATTGTGGTAGGAAAGCCTCTCTTTAGATATCAGCAGGACAGATATCTGACAAGATAAATATAGTTTATCTCTTTTGGCAGGTAAAAGTATTTCTATTAAAAAGCCTGTTACAAAATTTGTAATGAGTTAAAATTACTGGCTGAAGCTGTGTGGTAGCTGTTTGGAAAATGTAAGTTACCTTTTAATATGCCCAGGTATATATTTATAGCTACTGTAAAATCTTGCTACTGCAAGTGAAATCCCATGAAAGCTGCAGGATCCTGATGCTGCAGATGTAAGGGCAGCATTACACATAGCTGCTGTATTTCATGGGGTGATTGGCTAAGATCAGCTAATTCCAAATTGAATAAACCTGCGATATTAATGTTTGATGTAGGCAAGTATAACCACTGTTACTAAGACAATAGTTAATCATCTTCACTTTAGGAGTCTAGCAGATGCTGTGGATTCACTGCTGCTAAGTGCTTGCAGGGGATTTGGCCTAGTTTATTCCAGCTTTGGGGTTAAAAGATGCCTTTTTGTGTTTTTTTTTGAGCAATTGTGTTTGAGTCCATTTCAGTAAATGCAGTCCTAACAAAACCCAAAATATTGTTTTATAATACACTGAAACAGGTTGAACTTTTGTAGAAATCCTTGTGCATTCATGTTGAGATGTGTTAGGTTTTGTGTGTCTTCACACACTGATGCAGCGTGATACACGCTGCTCTGCAGCTTGCTGCCCTACTGGTGTTGGGGCAGAGAGAAGCTAAGATTAAACATTAGATATGTTGGTAGTAAAATCCCAAGTGACTGAAGCTGTGATCCCTATAAAATCAAAATTTTAAATCAAGTATGGCAGTTTATGCAGTGACTTTATTGACGAATGTACACTTTTGAATTTTTCAAAAAAAGGTGTTTGAGTAAACATTGTTGAAATGTGAAGACCTTTTGATCTGCAGTCAGCACTTTTTTTCTGGTTGAAGGATCATGAACATTTATTGATGGGGAGATTAAGTGAGGAATTTTCTTGTTCATATGCATTTTTTCTTCTGACTAGTAACTTGAAAATAATTGAGATTTGTGCAAAGCAGGTCTTATTTTCTGCATTTTGCTCATAATGCTCTTGAAAGAATCAGCAGCGATAGCGTCACCAGTTTAGACAGGGTGTGATACTTAGCTTGAACATGTACCATGGGGTGCTTTTTTCTCCCTGTTTGAATGGCTCTTTCCGCATCTCACCTGCTTTCTCCTCTCCACAATATAAAAATTTCTGCACAATGGGTGACGGGGAGGGATACTATTCCTTGTGTTGAGTTGAGAAAGCAGGGGAGGGGATTATGAAGTAGGTGGGAGCAACAGAATAGTTGAACTTCCTGTAAAACAGGAACAAAGTTGTTGCTTTTTGCATTTTTCATGTGTTGTTTTTATTGAAATTGTATGTTTTAAGAATATGTGCAAGTTTCAGTTATGTTTTTTTGTGTGTGTTTTAGGGTGTTCCCATGAATTCACTCAGGTTCCTCTTCGAGGGTCAGAGAATTACTGATAATCATACCCCCAAGGAGGTGAGTTTCCCTTTCCAGAGTGTTAGACAGTGTTCACTGGAAAAAGTAGCTGATTAGTTTCAATTCAGTCAAGCTATTAACCTGAAGATATCTAAGAAATGTGAGCCAGAATTGACTCTGTTTCAAAGAAAGTGTAAATAGAAAATAGATTACTTGTGTTATTCAGTAATTCCTAGCAGCTGCTATGGAAAAGGAGGAAGAAAAATGGAGTTATAATGACCTTTTGAAAGATCTGAGTTGTATACCAAAGAAGCCTTTAAGTTAAAAGCAGGTCATCTGAGTTGCAGGTCTTAGCTGTTGGGTGAGGTAGGAGTGTGCTGTTTACCAGCCACGTGGCTCTACAGCTGATGCATTTGCTGTGCCATTGGTTGCATTCATGTGCAGCTGTTGCACAAGAAAGTGTTTAAAGAAAGAAAAAGCTGGTGCCTTCCAAGCCAATGTGTTCTGTTCCACAAGTGGATTTAGACTTCCCAGACAGAGCTGTTGCTTTGACTGAGATGTGTTGTAAACATGAGACAGCGAGAGAGACTAGGAAGTGTTGGTGGGTAAGGTAGTCATTGAAAATTTGTAACCCCTTTGTCCCTCGAAGGATTATGGCGGGAAAGAGGACCAAACCATTCTGTAGCTTGTGTAGGACTTGCTCTCAATGTAGAACACCGGATTTATAACAATTATGTGCTGTTTTTTCTCTATTCTCACAGCTGGGGATGGAGGAGGAAGACGTGATTGAAGTTTATCAGGAACAGACGGGGGGTCACTCAACAGTTTAGATCCTTCTGTTTGTTTTATTTCCCCTTAATCCTTTTTTATTTTTAAATAATAGTTCTTTTGTAATGTGGTGTTCAACACTGAATTGAAACTGGCACCCCATCTCTGGGAGTTTTATTTTCAAGCGTCTGGTATTTTGACTTCTTGTGCTCATTATACACTATTGTTTCTGTTTTCATTGTGCTGAACTTTTGTGATCCAGCTGCAGCCATGCTCCCTTTTTCCCTTTCGCCCTGCCCCTTAGGAATACACGTACACACACACGTTTGTATGTTCACTAGATTCGTGCGTTTCGGGCACGAAGGGTGTAAGATCTGCCAGGTGGGCGAGTGTTCTTAATGACTTCCATATCAGCCCTGAAGTTTTGATGTGTGACTGTTTCACTCCTGGACTATAACTTTCAGTGCGAGATGAAGTTTTTCAGAGAACTAAACTATGGAGAAATTGTGTATCCATAAATGAGCTATTTTGCTTAAATTGTTCTGATGGCCCAGCGAAGATTACCGAGGCGGAAGTGGAGAAGCTAGAACTGTTGTCATCTGTACTTTGCTCCAGAGATGGCTTTGCTGAAGACATAAAATTGAAAACCCTAATGATTCTTAAATCTTGCCAGAAGAGCCCAGAAGCATTCTAACTTCATATAGCAATTAGTACCCACAGGTATTTGTGCAAGAATGTTCACAGCAGACAGCTGGCGTTACCTTGACACTCTTGTTTGTACCTTTTGGCCTGGGACGTGGGTTTTGAATGGACATTGTCTGTACCAGCTTAATTAAAATAAACAAGAAAAACGATTTTATAAACAATAATTTGTATCTTCTTTTCAAATATTTGGAAATGAGAAAAAAGTGATAATGAAAGCATGCCTTTCTAGTACATATACATCAAAGGCAGAAAGTGTGCTCTATAAATATGCCTCATATAAAAGCATTTACTTACTTTCCCTTCCCTAGTAAAACACTTGATCAGTTTGTTTTGTAGATTAATTTTGAGACTACTAGCTCTTTATTGTCTTATTGTTAGAGAATATTCATATATGGTTAAGCTTCCATATAGATTCTTAAAGGTTAGACTGAAAATGCATCTTCGAAGGACATTCAGAGAGGGTTTACTTAATTACCAGATCTTTTAATTGTCACAAAAATAATCCCTATATGATGGATGGATTGTCTTGGCATGCCCATGTTTCCAGGCACCTTTATGAAGGTTCTCTTTGTGTGTAATAGCTACTTACAGGGATCTAAATGATCAGTTTGAACTAACCCATTATCCCTGATCTAGTTTGAAAGCTCAAATAGGAGGCACAGCAGTGCAGGGTTCTGTCCTGTTCCTGCCTTGTTGCTTCTGCAGATAAATAGGACTTGTTTCTGCGTTGGTTTTGCTTTGTAAATTGAGATCATTTTATGAATGCCAAATTCATTTAAGGCATACATTTTAGTGTTGGCATACTTGGATGAAATTGCAGATGGGTTTTGAATCATCAGTTTTTATGGCACTTACTGTAAAGTTATAAATGCATTTCTTCTCATGCTTGTGGTTTCAAATGTCCTATTTCTGATCCCGTAATATACTTTTGTATACATAGTTGCACTAAGCAATTTTTAAAGATTAAAATTTTTTGTTTACAAAACACCAGAATATGGAATTTTCTTAAAGTATTATATGTAATTCCTTGGGAGGAAGAGAGACTGCTGCTGTGATGTAGAACAATGTTGTCTTTGGACTTCTTTCCATTTGCTTTTTTAGAATACTAAATATATCTGTTTCAGGATACCAGAAATAAGTAGCCTTGTAATTAATATCAGATCATTTCCTAATTTAAAGTTGTGCAGTGCTCTCCTTAGTAGACAAGTTCTTATTATCCCTCTTCTACAAATTAAGAAGGAAGGCACAGGGGACATTGCTTGCTCGGGTCACTCTGGAAGCTGAAAGTGGAGCTGGGAAAAGAATCCAGATCCCTTGGGTTCAATATTAGTACTGTATTTGCTGCACTAATTTTCTTTAGAGTGTCACTGCCCACCTTCCAAGTCTGCATTTTAGATGCTTGTTTTCATCAACTCTGTTTAACTTGTGCATTTAACTCTCCTTGAAGCTATTGAGAAGACTTGCTTCAAACGGGTGTTTGCAAGTAAAGACAGCTTCAGTGGGATGACAGGCTGGTTCAGGTCATGCAGCCTCATTTAAGAATATCTGTTTAGAGTATACAGTACTAGTGACAAAGTGATTTAACCTATATATATATATATGTTAGAAGAACTGATGTCTGCTACCTCTGTGTGTGTGTGTGTGTGTGTGTGCATGCACCCCCAAGTGAGAGGACATGAAAGCACTGAAATGAGTCGTGCTTTAAATACTCCTACCTGTGAAAATTGTCATTTGTATTCCACTATTGTGTTATATAAAGGCTGTATTGGTTAAATGCTATACAAAAGTATCAGTCTGTTCACACTTCATTACAGCTGTTCTAAAGGATTTGTATATCTTAAAAGTTTATATACTTGTTTTTAAATACAAGAAATTGTGCAGTTAAATACATTTGCAGAATTTGGACCTCAGTGGAGCTTCAATTAATGGCAAAGCTTGAACTCTAGAACTCAAATGGAAATCATTTTTAAGAATGCAATCCAAATGTGACCTGAGCATCTTCTGTGCATTTCTGAATAGTTCCTGTGCAGGTAAAATTTATGTTCTTAAATGAGAAGATCAGCTTCTGATCTTCTCCATATAGAGAGCTGGAGAAGTATGCATGTTATAGAGGCACTATAAATTGGTGGCAGTTTTAATTTAAATGAAGTTAAGCTTCAATTTAAGAAGACTACAAAAATGAATTACTCTGTTCAGTCTGATATGAATGTGGCTGGGTGATTTAGAAAAGGGGATGGGGAGAATCTTTATCTGTAGGATGCATGTACAATATTACACTTGTAATCTGGGAAAAATTATTTGGGAGTGAGAATAGCACCTATCTAGTAAAGGAACCTTCTGGTTTTGATCTGAGTTGGAGCCTTGAATTACAAAGAGCCTACTGCAGTGACCCATCTCTGGCTCTATTTGTTCTTTCGTACTGCTTTCAGATCCAGCTTTTCAAGCAGCTGAAAATAAGAAAACACCCATGGACGAGAAATATCTTGAGTGTGTTCTAGTCCAGTAGTTTCTATTAGAAGCCTTTGCTGCAACTGCAAATGTTGCTCCAGAGCTGCTTTTCGCCTGCAAAAAGTGTTAATAAAATGGATTAAAGATACAGGACAATTTTTCCCAGGGTTAGAAATGGAGTGCTTTGACTTGAAACCTACAACCCAGTAGGCTCATTACTAACTCATTGCTGATGTCTTTCCCCTTTCACAGTGCCTTTTGAGCAGGAGCCTGGACTCACCTTTCAGCAAGCTTTGAAATGGGCTGGGGAAGAAATCTTTAACTTCTGCTAACATCTTGGGGGGCAATGTTCTTTCTGTCAATAGTATGAATAGAACAAGCAAGATGAAGCTATTCCTGCTCAGCTGAAGTAATATATATACTCTCCTATACAGTGTAGTCCTTTGTAGGTGACAAAATAATGTAGGCTGCCCTTAAGAAGGGCTATATGCAGCATTTTGGTTTGGAATCTGCAAACTCCGCAACTCCTGTTCTTCAGAGCTGCTAAGAAGAATGAGTTCTGGAAGTGCTGTGCTGGAGTCTGCTGTGCTGGACTGCATGCAGGTAATCATAATTTCAGTTCCATGGGAATTTTTTTGTCTTGTAAATAGATATTATGTCATGGAACCCATTCTAGGGCTTTTAGGATATACATGATGGTTAGTGCAATCTGGGGAAGCACTGGAAAATGATTATGTTGTGAAAGAACTTATAGTTCAGAGTTTGAAGTGAGGGCAGCTTAGCCAGATCTGGAAGATATTGATACTGCTCTTGTACTTGAACTGGGCTGATAAATGAGTCCCAGCTGCTGCTAGGTATATAGATGTGGTGTTATTTAAAAAAAAAAAAAAAAAGGTATGTACCTGATTAAAAGCTGTGTTTGTCTTTCAGCTTCTTCCAAAGCTAGTCTAGACCCTTCTTGCGCTTTCTTCCTCTGCTCCTCAGTTTCATATGTTGTCTTCTCTTCCTCTTCATTTCTTCTGTCATATTCCAGGCATTGTTCTGTCATCTCCATTAGTTGCTGACATTCGTTCTCTAACCATGTTTTTCTTGGTCTCTGTTTTTCTGCAACTTAGAAACAGATCACCAAACAACTATTAGTTGCCTGCATGTATCCTATTTAGGAAATGTTATTTATCAATTACAAATAAAGAGAATTTCTAATGACACTATTCAAACATTAAGTATTTAAACTGGTCTCAAACATGAGTTCGGCTTGCATTTTGCAATTTCAAAATAACTGTTTTTTTTTATTGGCATTAGGATTTGTATTTTCAAGTTTTTCTTGGCAAAACTTGTTAAAAATCAAATCTTCAGCTCTATACCTGCTGGGACTGGAGCTTCCAGAGAAGTTATCAAATATGCTGAAAGCATGAAATAAGTTAGCAAATATGGCATGAATGCTTTTTTGGCA
>JAUBOD010001029.1:1154626-1169181 GCA_032353885.1 Nothura maculosa | reverse complement strand
AATTCCATAGTTGTATGAAGCCCTTGATAACAGTTTGGTGGCACCATTGTCAGGGTGTCTTCCTTGGTAGTCCTTTACTGTGTGGGGAAATAACTTGATCACAGTCTGTGCTTTTGCACATATTACATCTCTTGTCCTTAGGCTCCACAGGAACCTTGTGCTGGCAGTTGTGGTTCCATAGCATTTGTAAATAATGGTTACGTGCCATCATTGAGAATGTGAACAGATAAAGATAGAAGCTGGAGGCCACGGCTGGAGATGACCTCTGCAGATCACTCATTCAACACAGCTCGTGTTAGTCATAGCTCCAGCTTTAGGTGCTGCTTCACTTGGCAGAGCACACAAGCCCTTCAGCGATGCAGTTGCCAAAGCTGTGGTATGCACCTATTTTTGGTGTCTGCTTTTAACTCCTCATCTGGTTGGTTTTGTCTTGCCACCAATTCCCTGTTTTCTTCCAGCCCTTCCAGTATATCCCATGTACTCTCTGAGTTTTCTTCAAGTCAGTCCCTCTTGGAGTGTGTGTTGTCTTATCCTTTGCGTTTGAATTAGATTGAATTAGATTAATTTCCTTCAATGAAATTTCATGCACTTCGGCAGCCTGAGAGAGATGGCCCTAGTAGGAATGAATCTTCCTACTAATGAGGTGTGAAACGTCTTACGTTTTACATGGAAATCATAAACAATAAAGCAACAGCAGGTGTGGTGTTCACCCTGACCTGACCAGCAGATTTGTGATGGAAGAAGAAAGGGAGGTGCCAGAGAAGGCTTAGTAGTGATATTGAAGGGAAAACACGTTATTAGGGTGAGATAGAGCTGGTTCCAAGAGGTCTGATCCTTTGCTCATGGTATCTATTTCTGTGCAGTTCTGTGTTGTATAGAAATTTAGGCATCTTTGCTAATTGATGACATTACCTGGGGTGTCATTTATTCCATTACCACTTTTAATTGTAACGGGAGCAATGCAGAGGTCCTCAGAAAGATGTACTGTTTTTTTATTGCTACCAAGTTGCTCAGTTTTGGGGTTTTTTTTTAAATCATGCTTTATTTTTAAGGTTCCTCTATTAAAGTCTAAGCCCTGTTTATTTCTCCAAGCTGAGATGCTATGTTTCAAAACAGCAGGTGAAGAGCAGTGCCTAGCTCTGCAAGCTGTTCTTCTCAAAGGGGAGAAATATTTATTCTAGTTAAGTAAAGTAAGGGCTAGTGGAGCTCTAGTGAGCTAAATAGGAGAGAGCATCCTGCTTGGGCACGGAATTGCTTTTTACACCTCACTCCTGGGCTGCAGGTTAAGCCTGGGCCTTGGAAGCAGGAAGGCTCCTTTCCATTGCCAAGTACCTGCTCATGTCTCGTGGGGTACTGCGCTGTAAACAAGCCTGGTTAAGCTGGGCCTGCGCTTGGGAACTGCTTATATTTCCACCTGTTTTGAATGAATAACTGGTTAGGCCAAAATGCATCTTAAGAGATAGTATAAATCAAAGTTTGCCAAGTATTGTTCTGATAACCCTTCTGTGTTTGTTTCTTCCCACAGCCTGGTTTTGTGGTATCATCTCTATCACCGTCATTAGCCTGCTTTCCTTGCTAGGGGTGATCTTGATTCCCATCATTAACCAATGGTGCTTCAAATTTCTTCTAACTTTCTTGGTAGCTCTGGCTGTAGGAACCATGAGCGGAGACGCCCTGCTCCATCTCTTGCCACACGTGAGTATCACCCATAGCTGAAACTCAAGGGTGTCGGGTATAGAAACAGCTCTTCACTGAAGCAGGTGAAGTGGCCTTGATGGCCTATAGTCAGTGTTTGAGACTTTGTTAATAACAAAGGAAATGTACATTTCTAAAGAAATATAGTTCTAGTTTCATAGTTGCTTGAAGGAAACCAAGAGCATTATAAGTTCAGCAGGTGTCCCTGTCCTTATCTCCTGGTACTTGCGTATCAGGGCCACCAAAAAGTATTTCAGAGGGTTCAGCTTCCTGATTACTACCTTTTCTTTTTTTTTTTTTTTAACTTTTTAAGCCAGAACTATGTTGTGTTCTCTTTATAAACTATTCTTTTTACTTTATTTGAATGTACATGTAATTTAGAGAAATTCTCATACATTCTTCTCATACATTTAACCAAGAAGTTCTCTTAAGTTGCTAGGAAGGTAAGCAGGTTTCCATTTTTATCAGTATACTGGAATTCTTGCAGAGAGGAAGAATGGAAAACGTTTCCATTGTGTAAATTTTAATTTTAAATTTGGGGGAAGGGATAGAATCTCAGTATTTCAGACTGTAATTGGTGGAAGTAGCTAAAGAGCTTATGAATTTGATTGCTAGTGGGAGTATTTAGATTAGTAATTTTGTGTGATGCCTTGGAGTGCTGATCTCATTTTTTATAGTATAGTGAGATAAAAAAGCAGAAGACTGATTTTTATCCTCTTTTTTTTTTCTTGACACTCCTCCTTTAAAAATTATCCCATAAAATAATTTGTATTGATGAGGTCAAAGTTCCTAGGTAAAATGCATTTGTATAAAAAAGAATTTTCTTAAATGTGCTGTTCTGGGGTTGGCGGGTTGTTCTTTTCCATCCTGTTGTTTTTCCATCCTGTGCTCCTGTTTCCTCCCCTCGCAGTCGCACGGAGGCCACAACCACAGCCACCACCACGGGCAAGGCCACGCGCACGAGCACAGGCGCTCCCACCGACATGCCCATGGGCACGGCGTGGCGGCCGAGGGCTTCCTGCAAGAAAATGACCCCGTGCTCAAAGGGCTCGTGGCACTCGGAGGCATTTATGTTTTGTTCATCATTGAGCATTGTATAAGAATGTACAAGCATTACAATAAACAAAAGGTAGGTGCTAAAATCACTATTTAAAAACTCACACAGATGGTCTAATAGGAGAGAACCTGAGAGAGGATGTGAGAGTAGCGGGGAGCTCAACCTGTGAAACCCTCTGCTCATTAAGCAGTCTTTTCAATTAACCATGTGGCAGCTGTTTGTCTTCACTACTGGTTTCTGAGAAGAAAAGTATTTTGGCAAATTGAAAACAGGAGTGAGGAAAGACGCTGAGTTTTCTGGTCTCACATCAGACTCTGACTTAAGCTGGACAGCAGCAAAAGATTTTCTCTCTTGGAGGTTGTGCTTAGGTCTCCTTACAGAGATGAAAGTTGTCACACTGGGAATATTTTCTTTATGGAGTTAATTAAATCTCCTACACTGCCATGGCAACTGCAGCCAAGAAAATAGCAATCTTTCTCTGAAGGAAATGTGAGGAAATTACAGGCATATAAAACTTTCTAAAAATGGACAAAATAGAAGAGGTGTCCATGCTTCATGTTTGCTTCATTGAGCTGAAGAGGCCAATACAATAATCTGTGTACATGTGCAGTGCTTGTCATGAAGCTCCCTGTTAATGACACGGTGTTTCCATGTGCGTATGTGCGTTTCTGTGGTGGGAACCTCAGAGTTCCTAGGGAGATACAGATGTGACTGACAAGTCTCAGTTGACATGTACTTCTGCTGGACACAGTAAGGGAGTAGAGCAAGTTATTGCCCTCTTTTAAAGAGAGTCAGTGTCAACAAGTGAAACATGAACTTTGTGTCCTGCTGCAGAGTAAACAGAAATGGTGCAAGAAGAAACAGACGGAAGAATCGCCAGTTGGAAGGAAACTTTCAGATCACAAACTGAATAACAGACCAGATGCTGACTGGCTGCAGCTGAAACCGCTTGCAGGTAAATGTTCACTTGGAGAATTCACTGACGATGCCGGCGCAATCAGGGCTTGTAACCTGTGGCACGGAGCACGTAGCCTCCTGTGTGGATGGGCACACCTGGGTTAGTAAGACTTGCTAGACTTCCTTTTTGCTGTTTTGTTTCCCTGGGATCTGAGAGTGCTCTGCACATTTCCTAGCGTGCTGTGTAGCTGGTTCTCAGCTTCCTGAAGCAGTTGGGTTGGTGGTTGTCCTTGGCTGTGGGGACAGGTGTTTGTTAAACTGCTCCTAACTAGCTCAGCTTGGCAAAGATTTAAAGACTTGAATTGCTGTGGCACTGATCCAAATGGCCCTTCCATTTCTGTAGATACAGCCTCTCGATGAGGTTAGGAAGCCTGTTTATCTAGAAAGAGTTTGCTGCTGAATGCCTCTTTTTTTTAATTAATTCTACCTAGTAGTTGCGTATTTTTCCATTCTGAAATATTTTTGCTCACTTGTTTTAGTCCAATAATTTCATTGCGCAGAAACTGCTTTTTTTCCCCCCACTCTTTGTTTCCTGGGGCATAGCTTGCCAATTTTATTTATTTATAAACATGGTAGAAATATGGACAGGCCATTTGCCTATCTAAATGTATGCCCATTTGGCTTCTGTGTTGTTTCCATTTTGCAGCCCTTTGCAAAGGGCCTTGCAAGGAGGGCAGAGCAGGGAGCTCCTGCGGAGGTTTCACGGTGAGGCACAGGGTGTGGAGCAGGGACCAGAACCGCCGTGTTCAACTGCGGATCCCGGCTGCTCCGGGGAGGTCCAGTAGTGACTTGGACACACGTGTGCACAGAGCAACCAGCTTGCCCAGCAGCTTGAATTCCACCTGCAGCATGAGACGTGTTACACTTCTCTTTTAGTAGCTTTTTTTATGGTTTTTGAATGCTTTTATATTTTTTCCAGTGAGGAACAATAAATCTTGTCAGCAGCAAAGTAGCAGGTAGGAGCCTACGTCAGGCAAAGAGTGACCATGTGCTATGAGTATGGAGATGTTGTGGAGACTTCTGGATGCTCCACCTGCAAATAACTGAAAAATAATACAACAGGAGAGAGCTTTTTTGGCTGAATGTTGACAACAGCCTTTAGATTGGGTTATGCTAAAATATGTCAGATTTTTGCTTTTGAAATCAGTTTAAAAACTTGCCCAAGCACAGAGTAGTTGCTGGTGGTACCTTCAAACTGAATTAACGCACTGTCTCTCAACTGGCCTCCCTGCAGGAGCAGATGACTCCGTGTTGTCTGAAGACCGACTGAACGAAACAGAACTGACTGATTTGGACGGGCAGCTGGAATCTCCTCCCAAGAACTTCCTGTCCATCGACGAGGAGCACAAGGAGCATCGCTCCCACAACGACGTGTCGCGCAGCGCTCCCGAGCACGAGCTCCGTGACACGGAGTACGACGGCCACGGCCAAGAGAAGATGCTGGCCAGAAAGCACAGCCACCACTGGCATCCCAAACATGCCCATCATTCCCATGGCCACTGCCATTCTGGGAAAGACCTGAAAGACACCGGCATAGCTAATATTGCGTGGATGGTAATTATGGGAGATGGCATCCACAACTTCAGCGATGGCTTAGCCATAGGTAAGGAAAAGCAGGAGGTATTTCTCAGCGGTTCCTTTATGCTGGGCATGGTTCTGGGAATGCGTTCCTGATCAAGGATCATGGGTCAGGCCACAAGGTAGCTCCTGTGCTGGCTTGGGCAAGGCAATGTCTGCCCCTCTTCAGCACAGGAGGGAAAAGGCCATCACCTGGAGTAGTCTTCACTTTGTTGATATCCAGTGCTATTCCTATCAAGATAACTGTATAGATATTAGCAATAGTACCAGCTGTTTTGCCAAATAAATTCAGATGCTGGCAAGAATTTTGGAGTATCTGCAAATACAATATACAATATACCTACAACATGCATTTGTTGTTAGGGTCTCAGTACTTGCCTTTGTGTAAAAGGCAGTAAGTTCCTTTTTCTGTTATTTACAATATTATTATTAACAGAAATTACATCATCAATAAATAACATCTACAATACTGCATCATTTGTTACCAGAAGTCAGCTTTTCACAAAATTAGGAAAGATAGTACTGTGGATACTTTGCTTGAACACAATTAAGTTATTCTCTTGGTTTATTGTTGTTTTAGATTGATTTCTAACCAAACAGGGAGGAAATAAAACCAGGAAATAAAGTTCTGATTATTATATCATCATATTATTATATCATCATATTATTATATCATCATATTATTATATCATCATATTATTATATCATCATATTAGTATATCATCATATTATATCACTTCAGGAGACTTCTAGCATTTTCAGTTTATATATAGACAAAGAACAGACATAATGAACCAATTTTAGAGTGTGTATTCTAAGAAAAGATGTAATCTCAAAGAATTTCTTGATTGAATTTGCTCACTTAAAAATTATGTCATTTGAATCTTATTCTTCTAGGAGCAGCTTTTAGTGCTGGGCTGACGGGAGGAATTAGCACATCTATAGCAGTGTTTTGTCATGAGCTTCCCCATGAATTAGGTAATAAACTTGATCGGTTCAACCTCCTTGTTCTGTTTGAAATATGTATCTGATGTGTCTTTGATGCTTGTCCTGGTAACCTTGATGCAATGCAGATGCTACTGGGGTGACCAGAACACAGTACTGTTCTCAGTGTATATAATGAGAATATGAGTTCAGGATTATTTTAGCAAGAGTGCAGTTCTATCTGTTGTGAAGATGTCAGGGATTTGTCTTCCAAGGTCTCCTAGGAACATGCAGTTACATTTTAGTCTTATGCCTCTGCATTTTATATACAGGGTTTCAGACTAGGCTATGCCACACTGCCAGAAATTAAATCAGCAGATTTTTCTGGACTCTTCAGAATGTTATTAGTGCCACATAGTCACTGAAAACAGGAGAAAATGATGATTATCTAGATAAAGTCTGCAGACATTCTTGCTTTTCCTAGTTCCATATTTCTCAAATGAATCCTGGCTCTGATGCCTCCATGATACTCCTCTGCAATTAGTAAAGTGAGGTGTATTTGGACAAGAGGAATCATGGCAGATACTGGTTAACTCCAAAGTCCATGAGCATGGGCATCCTCTTGGACCTCTCTGTTTGCCTTTACCAACCAAAGTTACCTTTCCATAGTGAGCATCATAACGAGCCCCCTCAAGTCATATCCTAACCCAGGGCATGCTGCAGGAGCAGGTAGTTAGAAGACCTAAGAGCTGTCCTTCCTTGTAGCCCTCATAGAATCATGGAATGCTTAAGGTTGGAAGGGACCTCCAGAGCTCTTCTATTCCAGCCCCCTGCACACTCAGGTTACCCTACCTTGATTTGGTGTGGCAGTAAATGTGTCTATGTTAACATGTCTACTTGCTCTCTGAAGGAGGGCTCCTTCTCACTCCCTGTTGCTTTCTGCCAACTGCAGGGGACTTTGCGGTGCTGCTCAAGGCCGGGATGACGGTGAAGCAGGCCATCGTGTACAACGTGCTCTCTGCCATGATGGCCTACATCGGCATGCTCATCGGCACCGCCGTGGGGCAGTATGCCAACAACATCACCCTCTGGATCTTTGCAATCACCGCAGGCATGTTCCTCTACGTGGCGTTGGTGGATATGGTAAGAAAATGAGGATTTTATGGCGTTCCTGCATTACAGGAACTTGAAATTGCACCTACTCTGGGTTTTTAGCTATTGTTAGGACACGAAGTATATGTAGACAGTACATAGCTGTTACTTTGAGAAACACATAGCAAAGTCCTGTAGTCGATTGCCTGTGGGTTTCTGCTATGGAGCTCTGCCTATAATTTATATTAAATTACAAAACTGTAATGGCGCTAGGAAAAAAGGTCATGTTTCCTGCTAATGAACTTGATGATGATTGTGAATAGAGGATCGTCTGTTTTATGGTTGGGACATAAAACAGATAGAGACTCCAGTTCGATCCACCACTCTAGACTTGTTCCTCAGTAAAATGTCATGTTGATGCATTCAGTCCTAGAAAGATCAGTTTTACCCCTTAAGAAGAGCAGATGGTAAAACGTGGCTTTTGCATTGATTTAAAAACTTACTTGCTGGAGTACATGTTGTTGGTTCAAGGATTTAACTGCTGTGTACGTTACACGTAGTGAGCATACACCATATGTGCACATCCTTTGCACAGCATCCTACTTGTGCACATGGTATCAGACTGGACTTCATCCACATGAATCTTCTGAAGAGCTTCAGAGTTGCACTTAAATAAGCCAACCAGCTTATTTTGGTTTCCTTTTTTTTTTTTTCTTTTTTCTTTCCTAGGCCAAAAATAATGATGAGATTTCACTTTCACTCAGTTTTCACTTTTTGAATATTCTGTAATACTGTTCCAGCTTAAATATAAAAAATGATAGCTCAGGCCATTTCCCTGGATTGTAGAGAGAGATCTCGTATTAGCTATATCAGAAACTTCAGTTCTTGGGTGTTCAGGCAGCTCTTGGTGTTTCTCTCAGAAATGAGAACATTTCTGCAGTTCCTGCAGTGCCTCCCTGGATTTCCATCCAGTCTCCATGTGTGGAGATTTTACCATACTGGATGTGTGAGGAGCAGACTGCTGCAGCTCTCAGCTGTGGGTGAAACTATTTTTTCATAAAATCACAGAATCCTAAAGATTGGAAGGGACCTTCAGAGATCATGTAGTCCAACTTCTCGCACCTGGAGCACGTGGCACAGGGCTGCATCCAAGTGGGTTGGGAAGAGCTGCAGAGAAGGAGCCTCCCTGGGCAGCCTTTGCCAGGGCTCTGGCACCCTCCCTGTTAGGAATTTTTTCCTTAAGTTTCTCTGGCTCTTTCGGAGGTGTTTGCACATCCACAAAAGAACATCTTCAGCACCAGCTGCCCCAGCCTGGCAGCGTGAGGACCTCTGTGGCAGACCCCAGTAGGGCAAGGTCTGTGATGACTTTGTTCAAATACCCAGAACTATCAGAATTTTTATTGGATTTACATAGAATTTTTCTTTAGTTGTTCCTCACATACAGGTTGTTCCCTATTATTTCCATACTTTTAAAGGAAATATATATATGTATATGTGTTAGTGTATAACAGCACATGAATGGCTGAGTTATTTAGACTGGTTTTCATAAACATGCTGATGTAAGAATATATTTATAGCAGTGCATCAATAATTAAAGCTTCTGCTTATTTGAGCATGACTTGGTTTCAATGGAGGGAAAGAACATGAAAGAGCAGAGCTCAAAGGAAGCTGAGCTGGTCCTTATCCGGAGGAATGTGAAGTTCAAATACAAGCTAAAAAAAACTGCCCCAAGGAAAGGCCATGCCAGAGTTCACTTTGTTTTGTAAATATGTGATTTGCTTGAGACCATGGTTTAATAACATGCAGTGACGCGGGGGAGTTTTAACTGTTTCTTAATGGAATTTTTTTTTTAACGGAAACCTGCAAGGTTGCAGTGTTTTTCTGGATGAGCTTTACCTTATGAACTTGCCTGTATATAAATGCCATAGAATTGGAATGATTCCCAAACCTTTTTCATTGTAGCTGCCAGAAATGCTTCATGGCGACGGAGATGACGAAGAGCACGGGTACTGCCCCGTGGGGCAGTTCATCCTGCAGAACCTCGGCCTGCTGCTCGGATTCGCCATCATGCTGGTGATTGCCCTCTACGAAGATAAAATCGTGCTTGACATCCAGTTCTGACCATCTCTGGTAATCTCTGTGGTTACACTCATGTCGCTGTATGGCTTCGAGTCTGCACTGTTTTACTGTATGCACATTGCTCCGAGGAAAAGCAGTGGCTTGCACTACTCACACTGCTACAGTGTCTTCATTTGGGTGTAGATTAACTCCTGCTTTTAACCAGTAAAAATTGGATATGATGACCCAGTGCATCCTCTAAACTCAAGGGACAGACACGTAGGAATACGGAAAAGGGGAGCTGGTTCAGTGTGCTGTAGAGGAAGCACCTTTTGCTTGCTTAAAAAAATAAAAATTACAGTGAAGGACCTACTCTTTGGGAAAACAACTTTTCATACCACATTTGAGCAGAACCCCCAAAATCTTAAAGCTGACGTTCATACCTCAGAACCAGAGTAAGCTTCTAGTGCCACATCAGGCTTGAGTAGCACACTTGAATATTTTTATATAGAAATACGTATTCCTCTGCGTAGTAGCAACAGGTATTCAGTCTTACAACACCACGTGACTGGAAACCACTGTGATGGTTGAAATTAAAAATGAAATCCTAAAAGCTGTTCCAGTTTGTAACTCCACATGAAGCTGCCCTCTGCCATGCCCCGCTGCACGTGTAAGGAGGCAGCACTGCAGAGAGCCGTGCTCTGCCCAGGATCAGTCTGACAGTGTTTTCCTGGCTCAGATTTATTAACGTCCATTCCTTGATGCTAGTAGGAACATGCAAACTGCACTAGACTTAGTGTTAGCCTGGGGGAATCCCTGATGTCAGAGATACTGAGGTATTTCTGGTTCTTTTATACAGATGCTAAACATGCAGTGTGCCACTTGCAGCCTAAACTACTGAAGAGTTGTGTCCGTGACTTTGTGCAAACTCTCTTTTAACAGAGACTCCATATGGGAATTTCTCATTTTTTAACAGTTATTTTGGGACGTTTTCTTCTTTTATGTTAACGCAGTCCGAAGTGCAAGTTGCTAGTTACTGACCCTGGGCTCAGAGGTTAAATTATGCTCTTGTGTACATCGCCCTGGTGGGTTATTTGCGATACTGTAATATCAGCTGATATTTGTTCCTGCAATGCCTTGGTATCAGACACTGTAGCCCTGGCCATTTCTGGCAATAGACAGTATGCAGGAAGATTTCTACTCCCAGCATGAAGCAGTTCATTTCTCCTTTTTCTTTTTCTTTTAACACAATTTTTGGTATTTAAACGAGATTATTAAAAAGCAGATCTAATAGATCTATGCTGTGTGTCATTTGGAAGGGCAGATGGGAAATTTTGGCCTTAACTTGCTGGATTGGAACACGCTGAGATGCTCATATTGCCAGACGAGTTGGTTTTTCTTGCACCCATCTCCCGTAGGGACTGCGAGTTTGCAAGGAGCACACGTCCATGCCACAGTACCAGTCCCAAACATGGCAGCAGCCTTGTTTAAAACAATGGTTTGTCTGCGTTTGTGTGTGTGCCAGCTAAGCTGTACTTGACCTCGTGCCATTTAGTCGGAGTCCGCTCGGCGCCAGCGCAGCCGCTAACACCGCGTCGCTGCTGCCGCCTTCCCGGGAGCCGCCCGGTCTCCTCATTCCATTTCAAGTTCCTGCGTGTTTCCCGTGGCCCTTTGCTTTTGGAAGCCTCCCTTGATGAGTCAGTTTTTACTAAGAGCAGCTCGTGTATTTTAAGGTATCGGGTGCTTCTTGCCAGTATTTCTTCCGCCCGCGGTAGCACGGAACAGTATTAAGGGTCCATTTCAAAGACGGCGGCGGCTTCTTCAGTGAAGAGGCCACCAGCCCTGGGTGCAGTTACGCAGTTGTCTCATGCTCTGAACTTAGTGTTGTGAAGGGAGCTCCTTTTTGTTGTGGTTTGGTTTTTAAAGCAGGTTGGCTAGTGGGCTGTGAATAGCAAATCCACTGTTGCTGTTTCAGAGGAATTCCTCCGGCGTGAACATCCTGGGTGGCCTTTGTTGCTAGAACCCAGGTTAGGTCCCTGAGGAACCATCTTCAGAGACTTAAGTAACTGGACACCTTCTGGGGGTCTGAGCTGAAACAGCCCATGTTGCTCATGTGCTAGCGCAACCTTTCATTTTAATGGGTTTAATTGAGTTTTGTCAAATCATTTTTTTTTAAAGACTTGTTTTTTAACTCTCTTCCAATGAAGATTTCACTGTTTCAGGTAGTAGGTTTCCTTTGGTGTTAGTTCAGACGTAGTTATAGCTCAATATGCTGCCTCTGTAGGAAATAGTTACCTTCCTTCCGAGACCATCCTCAGGCAAGGGAAAAACATGGTCAGGTAGGTACTGCAGTTTTCATATTAAATATGGGGTTTCCCCATTTATTTTCTAATATTTATTACAGGCTATGAAGAGCAGTGTAACAACTGTGGCTTCTAGAAGTTTCCACCAGTATTGATTCCAAGTCATTTTAAAATACAATTTTAGGTCACGTTACAGACAATCTGAATTCCACTACATTTCTACTCGGCTTCAACATTCCATTCTGCTTGAATCCAGAGTCTCATTTAACTTGTATTTGTTGGAGGGCATAAATGTTACTTGTATTTTACAATGCTGTCACTGTGTGACATCCCATATGAATTTTGATGTCGATCACATTGCATTCAATCAGCTGTGATGATGCTTAGGAACTATTGTAGTAGCTAGATGCAGTGTGACTTTCCCTCCCTCTCCTCCGCCCAGCCCCCTTAGCAATTGAGTCTACGGTTTCAAAATGTGATTATGGTCCTATAAGATACTTACCAAGCTATGAGTCTTTTTGTTATAACTAAATCCTTTTTTTTTTTTTTTAATTTTATAAAGCTGGAAATGATCAAATGCTGTTTTGTTCCCTGTCAACAGTGTTGTGTTCATTTTATGTATGTTCCTTATTTATAAGGAGCCTTCAGAAAATAAAATTATTCAAGGAGCAAGTATTCGTGTTGGCTTTTATAAGATTTTCTTCTACACCTTTGTAGTGTAGTGTTCATCTTGGGGTTTCAATGCTTATGAAAGGCACAAATGCAAAACTGAACAAATTGTTTTTATATGTTGATTTTCCTTTTTATGAGACGTGTAAGGCTTGACATGCAGCCTATGGTAAGGCTTGATGTGCATCCTATGTCAGTGATGTGGGGAATGGGCCTCACTTCACCTGTCAAGAGTTAAGCTGGCACAGGAGAGCCACCCCCCGGCCAATCCAGTGCTCCTCCGGCTTGTCCGAAGGCAGGATCATGGCGATGACGAAGTTGGTGGAGTGGCCCGTGGTGGACAGGACCCCTCTTCTCTCGCTGGTCTTGTACAGAGGGGCCAGGTAACTCGGGCGCTGGGGAATCTCGGTTTTCTTGCAGGGCTTTAGCCATATCTGCATGAGAGAGAGAACATCTTTTTCAGAATAAAATAAAAAATACCGAGAAACTCTCCTAGCACGTTGCAGGTGTTGGGCAGTGGTTGCCATTTTCTCTTCCCTGGCAGATTTGATTCTCTCCCAACAGGAGCCACTGCAGCCCTCCCATAGCAGCAGCAGTTCTCCAATCTCCTCAGGAACGTGACTTCTAATGTGACACTGAACACTCTCAACTCCATTGAAGGAGTTTTAGGATTTAACATATTACTTCCTTTAGGACTAGAGCTTAGGGTGTGGATCACACTGTTTTATTGTTAGTTGCTACACGAGGATGACATCCAAGGCAAGCTACTGACCACAGGTACTGTATCATAGAGGATTTTGGGGTGAGACTCTCCTAGCTTCTTAGTTTGTCTGTTCCAGCGCGCTCCGTCCAAGAACAGTCCCCGAATGTAGACCCCTGAATCGGTTGGAAAACACGCAGTATTAGGCAAACACTGAAAATGTGCAAGTGAGGCTCACTCGGCTAAGAGTCAGTGTGTTGTATGGGCCCTTCCCTTTCATCAAACTGTGAGGAAATGACATGGAGGATATAACAATCTTACTGTCTATTTTATATATTTCTCTGTGTATATATATATATGTATATATATACACAGAGAGAGAGAGAGAGAGAGAGAGAGAGCACAATATATAATATATATTATATATGGTTTTTTTATATATCTTTATAAATTTTTTATATATACATTTTATATATAGTTAGTATAAGTATATAAGTATAGTATAAGTATATATATGTATATATACACTTATATATATAAAAATATAATAAAGTATATATACAATATATAAAGTATATACTTACATACTTTATATATTATACTTTATATATTATATATACTTTATATATTATATAATTATATGTTTATATAATATATACAGTCTATTTACTATATCTTGTATATCATATTATGTAATTGTTATATATGCAATTATATATTGTATATATTATATATCACATATGTAATTACATATTATATAGCTATATGTATAGCATTATATAAAGCTACAGCACATGGCAAGTGTCCAGTAGGACCATATCTGCTCAACTAAAAGCTATTCCAAAGTACAAGAAACCTGTCATTATTTTTCAGACCTCTAGTTGTTGTTTATACAGCCTTCTTTACAATATGCAGTTGAAATTGCAGTGATTTTTGCAGACACCCTGCCAAGCCCTTCCTGTCTTAAATCGTATTTTGTTACATCACACTTTGTGGATATCTTGGGGCAGGGTACTAATACAGTAGTAGGTAGTGTATGTAAAACTAAAATTGTGAAATTAATTACATCCTTCTACATGCAGAGGTATTTGTGTTATGCTCTAAGTGCTGTGGCACACGCTGTACTTGCCATCCTCAGGAGCACTGCTGTATTCCTTGTCTTCCAGCACGTCATAGTCAAAGTCCAGCAGGTCAATGGGAATAGTGTATTTCCTGGCATAGTTCTGCTGGGCACCAGTTAAGAAGGCCTGAGTGAAAAAGAAACCTGAAATCCAGAAGACTGGTGGGGTGCCATGTTCATACCACTCCTGCAGCACAGAGAGAAGGAGGAGCAGTAAATAAGGACAGCTTGGGGGGCATGGGGGAGAAGAGGAGGAATCTCTCACTGTGAAAGTGTATCTTACTGTGTGGGTGTGGGGGGGCTGTATATACACACACCTGTAAGCATGTGCATATGTGTCTGTGTGCACGTGCATGCATGTGTGCACCTGCACATGTCTGTCTGTGCACACACCTGCATCCG